>JABUIW010000031.1:3250145-3284525 GCA_013363375.1 Menidia beryllina | reverse complement strand
ACACACACACACACACACACACACACACACACACACACACACACACATACACACACACACGAGTATGGCTGGGTTCAAAGATGGAGAGAGATTTTGTCAACTTTGAAGCAGGTTTGGTATTTCAGGTCTAGTGCTTCTAAATTGGAAGGTTGCAGTGTTACAGTTACTTTGTCCACTAAACCCCTTGTGGGACAATTTAACCGCTCTGAGCTACAGGTTAAAAAAAAAGCGCCGTGACTAGCATTTGTGATTGTGTTATCGAGACTGCAACTTTAACTTGAATCTGCCTCCATTAGAATTTGAAGATGTTTTCTTTGATACCACAAAGGTACACACACCTGAGTGAAAATGAACTTGTGAGTCAAACAAAGTTCATGCAGCATGTGATGTGTGAAAATAGTGTTGAGTAAAGCATCTTTCCTGGAAAGGAGCACAAAACAGCAGGAGTTAAAAAAAGAGGGCACATCAAAGGTGCTAAGCTAGTTTGTCACTCAATTTTAGATATATTTTAAGGAAAAGCTTTGGTGAGTCAGTGTATGATTAAATTATAAAACCTTTTTTTTTTTAAAAAGAAGAGTGTGTGCTTGATGTCCTAAATGATTTAGTGTAAGCTATTCATGGTGTTACGTTGTGTTAATTTATTCTATAGTTTACATTTCCTCTCTTTTTTCACTTTCAATTTTGATGAAGGTATTAACAGTGAAATATAAAATACGGCAACTCTGACCACTCCACCTGCATAGATATTGGCACAATAAAACAAACACTTTGTTGGCAGTTATGTGAACATTTTCAAGCCATTGCTTTCAGATATACTTTCCTTCTCTTGTATGGAGAGAACAGCTCCCACTAATTGTCTCATTCATTTTCAAAATATATTCTGCAATTTACCTGCTAACAGAGTTCTAAATCTCACAGTAGACACACTTCCTGTTGCCAATATGTGGCTTGATGACAACAGGTAAATATAGGCCTGCTATGTCTTCATGGTGGGGTGTTAATTAAACGTGAATACCTTGAGTATCATTGCACAATTTATGAGAAAGTCACAACTTCCTGGTTCATATTGAAATGCAAAATTCCACTGGCTATCTCTCACTGAAATGTACATCTAACCTACCTCTAACAATCATTAAGAAATTATAATAAATATTTGCAGTTTAGTATCCCCAAACTGACCAAATGTCAAACACTGAGTCAAAATACAGTATTCTAATAGGGCTAAAAATGGTTTACATTGCATAACAAAAATGACTGGCTTCTGGTTGGATTTAGGGAAGACTGAAATGTCCGCTACATAGTACACACAATATAAAACATTTCAGCTTGAGCTGATAATACAAAATTATGCAGCTTTCTTGTCTCCTTTTTGTTCTTCAGCCCTTAAATCGCAGCGGTGTGCTTGTGTTGCTACCAAATAGCACCCATCTTTCAGTTAGGACTTCACTTGAAATGGAAAAAAACCTAAACCAAGTCTCTGTGAGTCGAGTAGAGCTGAGCAGGGCTGATTAGGTACAAGTGGAAAACCTCCATAAGTAAGGCAAGCTGGAAAATGACATCAGTGATGGTTACTCCTCCATTGTATCTGTATCATTGTTTTGTATTTGCCCGCCTTCAGCACTTGCTTACACAATTAATGTTAACATTCAGTTCTTCCTCGGGAATCAATAAATTCAAGGTTCTGCCGGAGTGTCAGTGAGGGAAAAATACGTGACCCAGAAACAGAAAACAACCCTTTTTTTGTGCTGCCTCAGTTCTCAACTGTTTCTCAACTGTCCAACAGTTGGGAGTGTTGCAGATGGGAACACATTTGTTTTCTGCTCAGTGAAATGTGTGGACAGGGTTCTTTGATGATATTGTGTGGTTGTTTTACCCCAACCTTTACTGAAACCCTAGATTTTTATTCATTTTATGTGTGCATGTTTGAAACACTCAGTTTGTTCACTGTTTTGGTGTAAAATCAATTTCAGTTGTGCACATAGTAGCAGAAGAAAAGACATGTTAGACACAAATTGTTTACCCTCAGAAAAGTCTTGTTAAATGGTCCATATTTATATTGCACTCTTCTATTCTAGTCGACCACTCAGAGTGATTTTGCTCCACAAGCCCCACTGACCCATTCAGAGACACACGCAGCCGCTTTTTATCAATACAGTTTTACAAGTCACACAATGCTTTTTCTCGATTGTACTTATTCACACATGGAACGATGCCTAGGAGGCAACATGAGGCTTAGTGTGCCCAAAGACACATGGACCTGGGAAGCTGGAAGTTGAACCATTGATCTTCGGATAGGCAGAAAACCACCTTCACTCCAAAGCCAAAGCTGTTTTCAGCTTCAAGGCGAAATGTATGAATAGGTTCTTATCAGCTCTTTCATACAATTAACAAAGACCCATATTCTGTTTCTATAGCTTATCATTCACATATACTGTAGTACAATAACAATGTTGTGGACTATTTTGCCATTTGCAAAGACAATTTTATTGCTAAACATGTTTATTTTTATTAGATTTTTTAAAATATGTTTTGTTCTGGTGTTTTTGCTTCAGACTCACAGGGTTTCTCCTTTATGGTGGGGTTATTGTGCTGAGCTGCATCACAAATACTCTTGACTACCTTGTGTTTTTCCAATGTACCAGACAACAAAGGGAAGCTATTTACCTGAGCCAATGATTAAGCCCCCCACTGACTGTATGAAGCAGAAACAGCAGAGCATGTTTGGTTTGCATCACCGGTAACTTAACATACCTCTGATGAGGCTGAAAGGGATCGATACAAAGGAAATAGAGTGGTAGTTGAATTCAGAAATAGAGGTGGGACGGAGAAACTATACCGCAAACCACAAATTCAGACAAAAGATAACAAAGAACAAAGAGCCACTGTTAAATTGTCCTGTTTTATTTACAGCAGATTTAAGATGAAGAGAAGGTTGGGAATCACCAGACACTGGTTTACTGCACTGGAATGTCCTGCTTGGGAGGCCGTACATGAAACACATGCCATCATGTTCTGGCTTCAGCGTGGAATGGATGAAGCCGACCAGCACAGCTTAATTACAAACCTGGACACTCGCTAACACAATAAACAAGATACTGCCAGAAACCGGTTTGTTCAGTCCAACATAAAACCTGAAATGTATTGCCTGTCAGAAATAACAAATAAAACCCACCAACCTGCACCTATAACCGCTCCTACTTTGCCCAGTTTTTTTTTTTGTTGTAATATGATGAGCTAAGAAGGTGCTGGCTCCTTTCAGCTGTTCACATTACATATGCAAAACACCAAAATACTAAAAATAATAGCTTTGTGTGAAAATTAGGAAAGCACAGACAAACAGGAGTGTAGTAAATAAGTCAATATAACTTTGCAAACTATCCAGCATGATTAATGGATGCCTCATAGCTACTGTAGTCATGTAAGGCTCCGACAGAATGCAACTTTATTTCACTGAGAACTGGTAACACAGTCCTCAGGTGCCAAACAACAAGATCAATCTCAATATAACTCCAAGCCACCCTTCTCTCAAGGGAAATACTTCTGAGGAGGAGGCAAGCAGGAGGGGAAACTCATGAACCTTGACAGAGAGGGAGGATGAAGAGATAATAAATGTGTTCTACAGTTTCTTTAACCGTCCCATTTGACATAAAAACAATCATATTTTAATGCATTTTTTGTTGAATTAATTGGCTCAAAATAAAGTCATGTAAACTGTACATGTGTATTTGATAAGTATAAGTAGCTACCCATTCAGCGCTCGAGGAATATTAATTTTCTGCATCTTACAAAAAAAAACCCTCTTCTAAATGAATACTTGATGAGTTTTCAAAGTGTTCCTCTTGAGACTGAGGAAGAAGTGCAGCAACAGTGATGCAATTGTGAAAAAACATCAGCAGTGAAACTATTGGGCCTTTGTTGCTGTAAAAGCCAATTCTAATAAAAGCACAGGCAATAAAATGATCCCATCAAAACTAAAACACATTTGTGCTTTTTTTGTTTCCTGCCAGTGTATGTGAGCTAATGGCTTCACTTAAAGGAATAAACCAAAGATATATGAAGTATTTTTATGCTCATCATATCATCTTGATATGTAGAGTTTGCATGTTCACCCATGGGTCCTCTGATTTCAGCCCACCATCCAAAAACATGCATGTTAGGTTTCCTGGTTGCTTTAAATTAAGGCTGGAAGGTTGAAAAAAAATCACGTCCTCCCACTGACAAGAATATTTGAAAATGGAGAGAGAGAGACTAAAAGGTCATTTTGCAGAGAAAAAACAACAATGGATATAGTAACCTTCTTTTGTATAGCAAACCTTAAGTTACAAATTGATTCCCAAACAATGAAATCGCATCACATATGAGTCAAGATAGAAGGTAATTTGAACCATGACAATAAATGTGCGCAAAGTGAGAATTGTAAACAAGATAACAGTCAGTGAATCGATTGACCTGGTATATTCAGGCAGTTCATTCCACAACTGAAGGACCCTCCCAGCTAAATGGACCTCTGCTTCTTGTTGTGTTGCAGAACAACTGAAAGTCATCTGCTGGAGGGTCTCAGAGTGCATACAATCTTTTATAAGACCAGGAGGTCAGAGTTGTAAATTGGTAAGAGGATAGATGATACAAGGTTTCTGAGCTGGCAATACCATCAACAGAGCTGAACCATCTGGCTTTCTGTTGCCTCCAGGACAGGATGCCCCAAAAGTCACAGTTAAGATATACAGGACTGTCTCAGAAAATTAGAATATTGTGATAAAGTTCTTTATTTTCTGTAATGCAATTAAAAAACATGAAATGTCATACATTCTGGATTCATTACAAATCAACTGAAATATCGCAAGCCTTTTATTGTTTTAATATCGCTGATTATGGCTTACAGCTGATAGGATGGCCCCTGCCTGTTTAACTTTGTAAAATAATGTGTAATAGGTATATGAGACTACTTTTAACTGATCAAACTAAGGAGAAAGGTGGAGCTATTGGTTCAAAGAATTCAGTTAATATTGGTGCAGAACTTCAAAATGGCCAAATAGGAAATTAGATTAGATTAGGTTTTTGTCAGATGCTTCATAAAACTCTTCAGAGTAAAGTCATCTGATACACGGGCTGCACATTCCTTATTGTGCGTTTGGGTGTGTGGCTGTTTTGAAACCAGTGACATCTCTGTGAGGCCTCACATATTCTCTGGGTCAAAGGTGACATTTTCCTCCAGTTACGTGAGTGGTGAAGAACGTAAGCAGCGCTGCGGCAGCTGCAGTTGTAATATTCATCTCACAAACAGAGGAAGGTTGTGGCAGCAGGCACAAGAAAAACTGCTCGGCTCTTCTCTGAAAGAAAGAAACCTTAAGACCATCTCTGGCTGTGCCCTCATAATCCCTCAACCCCCTTCTCTTTTCATCCGTCTCCATCACCGGAATTCCAAATGGGTATGAATGTTTTCTCTGCCCGCTGCTCTCAGAGCGGCGCACTAACAATTGCATTGCGCTGCAAATGGCATCTCCATGGTCGGGGCTGACCTTCATTCCACCGCAGAGGGCAGGCCTGTAAATCCATTTCTCCAGAGATGCGGTTCACTGAATAAAAAATCACAGGGGCAGACGTAGCTTTTCTCTCCTGTTAAGAAGCCTTTTTGCTTGGAGCTTCCTTTGCAGGGCAAGTTACACCGGGAGTTTATTATGAAGAGAGGAGAGTTGACAAGCACACTATCTGCTGCCAGGGAACCGTACCTCCACACACATAGAGTCTGATCTGTTTTGCTTCTTCTCCTCTTCTTTCTCCATTTCTCTGCTGATTACAGTCTTGTAAATTACACACAATACCTTTAGAAAAAAAAAATATAATGAAGCCTTCTATATGAATAAAAATGCAGTTTTCCCTGATGCTCATCCATCCACAGAGCACAACAATAGCAATGTTGCCCCCAGCATCATCTGGGGAAAATGCAGAGTCCCATTTTTTTCCTTGATATCACACAGCTTCTTCACATATTCCTGCATCTCATTTCCGATGTTCTCCCCCTCGAACTAACTGAGCTCAACAGAATATCAGCCAGCTGTCAAAATCTGTTTAGGCTCTCATTCCATGAAACACCTTATCTCCCTCCATGACCAATGTAATGTTATTTACACCTTGCAAACAAAATGGCCTCAGCACTGTCAACGCTGATAAGGGCCTTTAGCCGCGCAGTAAGGTGACAGCAGCCAGATTACAAGTTGGTGATTTACCTTATATTCATTCCTGTAACCCAGAAAAGAGGACCAATTTCAGCAGACGCTGCTGTTCCATTGCAGACCGACTTGATTTACTGTCTGGTGTTTTATTGAATCTTCCCTGGAACCAATTCGCAAAACTTTGCTGTGATTTCAGAAGACGTTAGCTTGCAGATTGAGGGAGATAAGATTTGCAGATTTTCCGGAAACTGTTTTCTTTACAGATTATTGAACATGGGTCGATTTGGAAAGCATCTCATTTGCCTTTAGCTGAGAAGCTGTAGATGCAGAAGGCTGTAAAAGCCTGTTAAAGCTTTGACATTACTTTGTTTTGTCTGGCTATAACTGCAAATGAACATGTTTGTAGGTGTATAATACAGCTAACTACATCTCCTTAGCATTACACACACGCCTTGCTTCATTTAACAAGTTTGTACCTTGGACAGTTTAATCACTTCTTCTGAGAAATGGAAACAGATGATAAAATAGGACGTAACAATATTATATAAATTTAAAAAGAAGGAGAAACCCAGACAGATATATCATTTTCTTGCCCTAGCTCTCCTTAGTGACAGCTTAAAACTTACCATATTCATAATCGAGCCTCAAATTTACCAAAAAGGCATTTTATAAGGGAAGTGATACACCTTCTTTTCATGAGAAAGACAGAAACGGGTTATCTAAACTATCTGAAAGTTGTGCATCTTAAAAATGTGAGTTGGGAATGTCTGTAATGAGATTATCACCGGAGGATTTTCTTTCTCAAACCATACAATTTAACATATCTGAAAATCTGACTTCAGTAAAAGTGCACAAAACTGAACATATTACTGTTCAAGATGCTCTTTGTACTACTAACAAGGATGCAGACTTGGATCCCATATTTCACACTTTTGTCCCTGCAACAGGAAGCTGTTACTCTTAGTCTAGCTCTGTTTGCTTTCAGCTTATGTGCCCTCAAATTTTGTTGTGAATATTAACATTCACATTGTTGAACCATTCATTTGGACTAAAAAAAAAAAACACCAAAAACATTCAAATGTGCGGTGGTTGTGTTTCATTTATCCTGACCATTTACTTTCTAGTCTTTGTTTGGTTTCATTTATTATTTTGGTTTGTTGATCTTCATTTGCTTTTTTATCACTGCTTTTAGTCTTGTGTTTATTTCTGGCAATTACTCTCAGAATTCTTAATTTGGTTCTCAGCTCGGTGTTAACACCAGCTTCTGTCAGCACATACAGTAGCTGCAGTCACTCCTCCATTAGATTCCCTCGGTTGATGTTTCTCTTGCTTTCTCCTCCCCGTCCATTTCTGATTCTTATTGTTATTCCTGTGTGTTTGTATGTTTCATTGGTTAAATTTTTTGTACCTAACATTTAGCCCTAGCAGAACCTTTTGTTTGTGTTTAAAAAAACCTCCATACAGCTTCTCACACATTTGAGTCCCTATTATCTCATAAGCGTGTTTGTTTAAGTGTATTGTATTGTAATTAGTGCATTTCTGGTTGGCTATTACTATGAGAGGGATATCCTCATGTGAGCTGTCGCAAGAAAGAAGCAGTGGGCAACATTTATGACCATCAAAAAAGTGGAAGGATCTGTCCTTGATTTCATAATGCCCTCTATTATTGTCCTGCTTGTTGATGTGGACGACAGAACTTGACAACCTCAAACCACAAGGCGAGCAATAAACCATCTTGCTGGTCCAATGAGTTTTGATAACAGGCCAAGCCAGCCAAGGCTGTAATGGTTTCCAAAAAAAAAACAAAAAAAAAACACGCACATATAAAAAAAAGTCAGTGACCGTGAGCACGGATTTGGGTCGGGTGGGATGTGAGACTTGGATATTGCTGCTGGATTTTTTGTTCATTACTAATTCATTTTATTTCAGGGCAATATGGTGTGTTGACCTTTTCACTGCGGACGCACGTGTTTGAAGCCCCGACCGCAGTTAGTGCAGTAATTTAGCTGTAGCTGTGCTTTCTGAAACTTTACGGAGGAGATGGTACAAAGTTAACATGACCTCAGAGAAATCACAATAAGGAGATAAAGGCGTTGGCTAGAACACATTGAAACATAACAATTTTTTTTGTTAAATAATGAGGATTTCATCTGCGTAAAAATGATGATCTGTCCTCAGTGGTGAACACGAGACTCCTTCTTTCTGTGACTTTATTTTAAAAAAAAGTTTGGGAACCTTGGGAATAAAAAACTGAAGGAGTATTGATCTGAGGGCTTAATACACACGGGGACACAAAGGTGCAAAGAGCTCGTTCTGACTTCGCTGCTCATCTCACACAAAGCTGTGGCGTGTGTACAGTCTTGCGGGGATGCTCGCAGCAACAACCTGATAAGTGCATCGAACACACACTCCCGTGTAGGAGGCAGATTACACGTACGCACTGATGGGCGAGAATGGGCCCTGGTACCAGCTTATTAAATAAGTGGAGGTCCTGCATGGCGAAATGGAGCAGCGAGGAAGAGTTATATGCACCGCCTCCTCTGCAGTGCTGGTGGACCGCCAGCATCACCATAAGCAGTCAGTCAATAGGCTGACTCAACAGTGTGTGAAATTAAGAGGGAAATAGAAGTAGACAGACATTAAGCTTCTCTCCCACTTCCCCTCACCCTCTCAGACGCCAGACAGCAGTTAATGCAACCCCCCCACCTCCCAGAGCTCCGGCACACTATCACACCCCAGCAGCACCACTGCTCCACTTCTTCTCATCTGCCCCTCCGACAGACTCCACAAGCCCCTCTGACCGTCTTTAGCCGCACAATTGCAAACATAATACTGAAGCAAATTTCATGAACGTCTGTTTCTCCGAGTTATGGGTTTAGTAAAAAGCTGAGGAGAGGGAGAGTAAACATCCTCACATGGCAGGAAGCTCAAAACTGATTATTCAAGATGAGGCTTTGTTTTGTAGACACAAGTGCAGCTGATGCCATAAAAAAACACACACACATCAGTGCAATTACAGTTAAAATTCACACGGCTGAAACGGCTGTTACTGTTCTTATAGAGCCGTGCATCAATTGTCAGCAGGGAAGCTGTTCAGAACAACTCCCATTTACCCCTTTCTCCCAGCTCCTTCATATGGTAATACAGGTCTAGTTTTTGTGTTAGAAACGAAATCCTTTCTGCCGAGTGCCTCAATTTGTTAAAGCAGGGAGGAGTCACATTTCCATACCAAATGTCTGGGCTAGAATGAAACTACTATTAAGGAATTTTTGAAAAGTGCTCTGATGATAATACAGTCAGTTGCCAGGGTAATATGCAAAACAGCCTCATTGACTGTGAGTTGAACTATGAGAACCTCCTCCAAAATGGAGCCTGGAGGGTTGAACTACATTCTGCTGATGACTTGAAATAAAGTATTTTATTTGCTTGATAATATTAATAGACATTTTGCAATAACAAGCTAAATTGAAAACGTTTTTTGTGTCATTGTCATACTGTACCGCTGCCTTTCCTCTGAAATCGAAGAGATTATATTGTTTAGACTGGAAGCGAAAACGTTTAATAGATTGCAATAGATGGTTACATTTTTATTTTTGAATTGCTAAGTAAGTAATTGATTAAGCAACTAAGACTTAATGTAAGACTTAGTCGTACCTGGTGATGAGAAAAGTGGAAATGATCCTATAAATCCAAGTGAGAGATTAAGCAGTCTTACTGAACAATTTGCAGTCTTCCATGAAATGCTCAGAGGAGAAAATGTATTGAGTCTGTTTATGCTGCAGAAAGATTTCTGTTTTTCCATAAGCTATCTTATGTCTTCAAATGAGGTACATCAGCTTTGACACTATTCCAGTCATACAGGATGCAGTTGGAAATAACCGACTCAACTTTATGGGAACATGTTCTCTTTTGAATTTTGATGCAAAAATGTGATGCAGGGTCAGAATAATTTTTCTGTGTGGAGATCCCGCTTTCAAGGAAACATCAAATAATGTCTATTTAGCCAGTTTCGATCTTCTTTTGATATTACCTCATTTAAAAATGTTTAAACATTCATTTAAATATTCCTTCGCTGTAACCTGTGGCCTGTACATTGAGAAAAATGTGAAAAAAGCTGTCATTTGCCTTTCTGGAGTATACTTTTTGTTTTTCCACCAACATTTCCTGTTGCACTCGCTCCGATCCTTTCACTGAAAGCAGTCGGCTGTAGATGAATTCAACTGGCTCTGGGCAGAAAGAAGACAATGTGTTTGGAAACCCTTCAGATAGATATTGACCAAAGGGGAAGATGCTGATGGAATTTCATTGACCTATGACAAACTGCAACTTGTTACACAACCAGATCAATGTCTTCACCCCCTCCCCCCCACTCACACTCTTCTCTCTGGGGGAGTTTTAATGCCCAAACTTGTTCGTATTGAGGAACGGAGAGGCTGCACAGCTTTTGAGAACGTGGACAGATGTGTGTGAGAGCGCTCTGTGAGGCTCCTCAGCTTTGTTTGCTGGTGTGTTTCATCCTCCAGACTGAAAGAGGGTGAGCCAAGGTTTCAGCTGCAGATGGATTTTCCTTCTGTGGGTTCGGTAGGAATCCATAAGAAAACGGAGAGCCTGCGATGTGGGGGACCCTGCACAGACGCTGCACGCTTCTCTCCCCCTGACAGACATTTTGCATTCACGCGGTTGATGTGCTGCCTCTTTGTTCGGTGACCAAGGTCAGCTAGTGAAAATACCTGGTTAAATCCCTCCGGTTGATTTGCTGTTGTGAGTTTTACGACGACGTGTGAGCTGGGTCAGCACCCCCGAATTACAACAAGCATGTCTGCTATTCACATCAACTGCACACAGAAGTGTGTTGGGCCACAAGCTGAAAGCAACAGAGCAGTTTGATAAGCCAGTCCTTTCTTTGATAAATACACACCATAAAGCTCTCATGAAATTTTAATCTGTTCTTTTATGGGTGGCTACTTCATATGAGATATGTGTCACATACAAACACACAATAACAGATCTGAGTTAAATACCACACCCCATCATAGAACATAGTTTAATTCATATCGTACATCACAGTGAGAAAGACATGACAAGGTCTTGTAAAGATCTGTGTCACACTGGGATGCGGCTTTCATATTAAATCCAAAGCACTCAGAGCTGTCCGCGAAGAGTTGGGACATTTAGCCAGAAATCTGCAGTTACTCTGTGTTATGACCAACAGCCAATCTGATGGCCATGTTTACAATCTGTTACATAAAAGTCGAGGTCAGGATGTTATTCATCCAGGGGGCCTGTCACATTCTCAGCTTTTGCTGGTTGTATCTGGAGGTTTTCCATGTTTCGCTCATGGCTGTGTGAAGAGATGTGTGCTGCAGTATCTGTTTCACTAAATTAGAAACATGCGTGCTGGAACTTGTGTTAGGCGATGGATCCCTTCTTCCTTCTGTTTTTAACATGTTTCTTTCAGAGAGGCAAATGTTATTGCAACCCATGATTGAGGATAAGAACTCTGTAGGATGTGTACACTTATCTGATATTTGAAAACCTTTGTAAAACGGAGGGTCAGTATGTTTTTACAAAAGTACCTGGGAAGGATGTCATGTATTAGTTATATCTCTGCACCACATCAAACATAAGAAAAATAAATGAACTTCTTACCCATGTGAACGAGTGAAAATGGCATATTTCTGAGAAGTGATCCAGGAAGTCCAGTTGGAGATGAAAGAAGATAACTACTAAACTTGAAAAAAAAAACACACACATCAAATGTCAGGAATTTTATCATAGCTGGAAAATGTTTTCCTTTCTGCGTGGGTAGACGGTAAACAAAAATGGTTCAGGTTTGTGTACTTGATTGCATTCTATAGGCAGCATGTACTTTGCTCTGCGATACACTGACTCCACCTTGACATTTAAACTGTGCTTAAATGAGGGCTCTGCCTCATGAGCTGCTCGCATATGATGGACAAATGTTAGTGCTTGGGGTGGTACTACATGGCAAGTAACTGGAAAACCTTTTTACATTTGATAGTTATTGAGGTAATGTATTTATTAGTAGATGAGAGATATTTACTATAAATGTCAGACTACATGCCATGTACTCTGAGCACATTTGAGTTGAAAGAGTATTTCAGATTACTTTTGTGTTTTTTGGACAAGAAGCTGTTCAAGGAAAATTAAAGCCACCAGCCAGAGCAGAATTTTCCAAAAAGACATAAAGATTTGCCACTGGCATCAGTTAACAGTTTCAGCTGCTTGTGATTCAACAGGGCAGAAATGAAGTTTTACCTTCACCTGTGACTTGAAAATATATGAATGAATTGTATGGGTTTTTATGTAACTAATTTAGTATCAAGTGGTAACAAAAAGAGAACAAAAACACACCCTGTGCAACAAAAACTTAGAACAGATTTTAAATGGTTTGTTTCAATTAGGGGAAGTATTGCACTATCATCCTCCAGGTGAGAGGCAATATATCAGCCGTACAGGTCATTGGATTTCAAGACTCGTGGGTGAAGGGATTTGGTCAATCATGCAGAAGCCAATTGATTTTCCTCTCTTTATTTGCACAACTTGGCATAAGGGAGAAGAAGATTTCTCTTCCTGGGCACATTGATTGAATGTAATTTTGTCACAAGCACCCTTACCACCTGTTTTCCATTTTCTTGGGCTGACATTTGGGGATCTGAGATACCTTTATGGAATGCCTGAAAAAAAAGAGAAATAGCAACAAAAAAAAGGGAAAAAAAGGTTTGACTGGAAAGAGAGTTTTTTTTCCCTTTGAGAAGTGTTAGGAGCTGGAGTGTTTGGAGGAGATTATGAGGAGAAATATTTTAAGTGTGCCAAATGTCAAATCAAATCAGCCTTTATTTGAAAAGCAACTTTCTTAAAGCACCCGGCTGTCTTTTGGTAATCTCCAAAATTCAGACTCAACATTAGGGATGGATTTAGAAACTTGGTTTAAGCCTTGGATCTTGGCAACAGTCAACTGTAGAATATTAGGAGTCATAATTTGAATCAGTCCTTTGAACAACTGTCAAGTAAAATGTCTTGGAATATACCATTAGTATTTGCATAAATGCGTAAATTATACATCAGTTTGTTATTGACGATATGCTTCCTTTACGGAGAGATTAAACCCTGCACACACTGTGTGTGTCCCTGTGGGAGCAGTGGCATTTCTATTTTACTTGTATGATAATCTTACATCCCCCTGTAATCACAGTTCTATCTGTAAACTGTTATTTTAGCTTTGTTGGGGTTTTGTTTTGTCCATCTTTGTGGTCTTTTTGTGTCCATTGGCATTTATTCTTCTCTACTCTGTGGTTGTTTGGTAAGTCTTAAACAACTGTTTCTATAGCTATTATTGAAAACAGAAAAATGATTGTAGTAAAACATTTGAATAAATAGATATGATATAATATGATTAAAATCAAAATGCATGTTAGCATGCTTGTCAGAAGTTAAATTACCTTTCCCAAAATCAGAATGATGCACACAGATAAACCGACTGGGAGATTAATTTCTCCTGCATGGGCAGAACAGATCCAATTGGATTCCCTCTGGGAGTATTTCACATCAGTGGCTGTGTGACGTCTTTTAAACATTTCATATCCACATTTCTGAAGCAGTTCTGCAGCCCACATGGGCCCATGTGAGGCCCATTCCTGTCTTTCTACATCAATGTTTTGAACCATTCGTCTCTTTTTTGTATTTGCGTTGAAGAGGAAGCATATCCTGCCACAACCCCTAACCCACCCCTTTCATTCTAAATACAAAGAAATTCTGTTGAATATATGTTTTGTTTTCCATTGACCTGGAACATGCGTGTACTCAGTTGTATGACGCCACAACCATTGGGCAAGCCTACACCTGGTTTTCATAAGCAACTGCTCTACTCTTTTTAATCAAAACAGCACACAGAAAATCCATTTATGTTGTAACACGATACGTGAATGATCTTGCATGTCATTTAGTTTGATCTGAACCATATGCAGAGTGTACACAAACTGCATTTGCACAGTGTTTAGACTAAAAGCACTGTCTGCACACACAACCACACAACTGTTTGCTTACAAGAAGAATAACACTCCAGTTTAATCCAAGTGTCAGAAAGGCTCTAAATAAGTTCAGCAGTGACGTAAAGTGCAAATGACCCTGTTTCCAATACAGAACCTATTTAGAGCCGTTTGAATTTTGCTCCGTGGGGGAGCATCTGGAGCCCAGAGTTTGAAAATCCTGCCTCGTATCCAATTCCACATGGTTCAGTGCTCTCTCTGGCCAGACACACACTTAATCCTACAGATGCATGTGCCTATGTGAAAACTGGAGGATTTCTCCTGCAAGTTTGTCAAATCACATGTGCACAGAAAAACAACATGAAAACTACGGCATGCAAACGAGGGAGGGAGAAGGCTGACTGAGGGTGAGTTCATGCTTCATCTATGCAGAGGTATTTGTTGGAAGTGGGAGTTATCATTGGCTGTAGATGCTCACTCCTCTGCCAGGAGACAGCATGCCATGGAATGACTGATAAGGATGCACAGCTATGACCGGCTCGCACAGCAGCCGCACATGTGGAACCTGACCGGGTTGAAAGAGGGATGAGAGCATATACACATACCTCATAGAGTGGGGCACGTACCCTCTCTCCTTCAGCCTTTTACCTAATGACATGTCTATTTACGTTCCATTAGGTCTGAAAGGCTAAACAGGATTGAGGAGGCTGCTCACTCAGAGGTAAAACCACATTTTTCCGACGTAACTAATGTCTAAGCATTATTTGCTGCAATGTCAAACTGCAAAATGAAAATGCTCATAGATATAATAAGCACAGAGGAAAATTGATGATTTGTGTGATATCAGGAGTAAGAATCATAACCCTGAGTCATTTGCAGTGGTATTTACTTTAAGAGCTCCAATTTATTCACTGTAATGTTGTCATCTACTGCTAAAACAGGGCAGAATAGGAAAGGTAGCTACATCATTCATGATATTGGACAACCAAAGGAGATGGGTTGAGATTTTTTTTTTTTCTTTCGCCACTGGACATTCCCAGAAGGCTAAGCTGGTGATTTTCCCCAAAAAATCCAAAGAGTTACGAGGTGGAACAAGTTGGATTTAAACCCTGAAAAAACAGGCGGTGCTGATCCTGTATGCACCCTCTGACATTTTTGAAAGTGGAAATATGTGAAACGGCACAAAACAAGTCTAAAAGCAGCAGCTGTTTGAGTTTTATTTGGGCACTGGTGTTTGGCTTAGCCTTTTCAAACTCCTGCGAAAAGTTTTGCAAAATCTAGTATTGCACTGTGTAGCTTTACCCACAATGTGGAGGTGAATGCCAGTGTTATTTTGATATCCATCCATCCAGTGTCTGTACTGCTTATTTCTGGTAGGGCTGTGGGGGTGTTGGAGCCTATCACAGCTGTCTTTGCAATAAATGCGGGTTACATATCAGACAGGTCACCAGTCCATCACAGGGACACATGGAAATGAACCACCATGCACACACACACACTCAAATAGGCAATGTATATATTTCATCAATTAACCAAACATGCATGCTTTTGGACTGTGGGAGGAAGCACCAGAAAGTACTTGGACAGAAATTATTTTGAAATAAGAGGACTAATTTTTCTCCCTTGCATTGTTAATGGCCTTAATTTTTTTTGTATTTTTATAAAATGTACCCATGAACATTTTCTAGTGAGATAAAGAGATTTTAAAAAGAGACAAAAGCTGACGTTTTGTCACTTCCTGCTGAAATGTAAAGCACGTAAAGCTACATGAAAACACTCATCCATGCCTTGTTCTTCTCTGACATTTTAAAAGTGGCTCTTAAAGTTTTTGACTCTTTAGACTGTCCCTCAACTTTACAGTTTTGGCAAAGGTCTGACAAACTGACAGACAATCAAATGGTAACATGAGCCAAACAGTCCCAGAATAACTGATAAGAAAGGAAATAAATGACAGTGCTTTTGAGGGCTTTACTATATTTCATGGATGAAAACAGTCATTTTGATCTGACAGAGCTTTTTCTTAGTTTGTTTGCATATTTTTCATGACGACAAACGAAAACACACTGTATGATATGAGTGATGAGAGTGTGGGGATTTTCTTTTTTTAAGATATAATGGTTTATGGAATTCAGTACCTCCATATCCAGTGGAACGTTATGTTTTCATTAATGTACCCCTGGCCAGGGGTAAAAAAAGTACTTTAAGAGGTGCTTTAATAATCACAACATAGAATTAAAATAAAAATCTCTGTAGCGTGTTTTTGCAATAACTGTAATAAGACCTTTTTAAATGAATTCCTTGCCAGCTCTCAGAGTTAATAATAACCACAAACATTCACAGTACCACACACTGTGATCGCAAGGTTTACATGTTCATGTTTAGTCTGTTTAATTCTGCATTATTGTACAATCTGTCTCTTTGATTCTGAAACATCAGGGTAATGACTTTCTCCGACACATATCGAGTAAGTGTAAAATGGAGTAAGCTATGTCATTTAATGCATATCAGAGCTCACAATTCTTAAATATTTCTAAAAGCCATGCTGAGTCCATGCTTTCATTTCCTCAAAAAAGTACAAGTAGCATTCTGGTGTCAAGAAAACAGATGTACTTTGAATCTACATTACCTCTGCTAGCAGGGGGCGACCTCTCTGGCTGTGAAAGTAAGACCCATTGTTTGGAACTGAATAGCAACAGAGGACACCTCTTTAGTATAGTTTCTCTATGAACATTTATCATGCATTTAGCATTGAATGGAGAGCTTGGCAGAATTTTACCGGGCACTTTAAGACAGATTTGGAATCAGAAAAATGTGTCTTACAAACGGTTCCAAAACCAAAAATCTAAATGGCAGCAACAACAATACATACCTAAGACCTCACAATCTCCACAAACCCGCGGTGAAGTGATAGCAGAAGCATATTCCCATAACATTGGGTTAAGCTTGACACTGTTTCCTCAGTGTGAGAATGTGTCTCTTGTTGGCTGCTAGCAGTCACAATGAGAAACTGCACACCTTGAGCCTCACATTTCTGAAAAAGCAAAGTGATCAGAAAATGCTACTGAATAGCATGGTTTGCAGGCAGCAATCCTGTTTTAGAGTTGTTCTTCCTGCTTCTTCACAGGATCTCTTGGTGTTTATACGAACGCTGGCATTAAATGTAAGTAAATGTATTGTGTGCCTGTTTCTAAGTTTAATGGAAGTAGTCGCGACTTTAAGATGTGCATATGTCTGTTGTTTCCGAGATATTGCTGAATACGATTCTCAGGACTGAAAGACATGGAAAATGAACTTATCTATTAAAATAATATCTTGTTTTTACTCATCGACTTTCATTATGAATTAAATCATTAGAAAATTGGAGTTACTTTTATGGAATAGTTTGATGTCTGCTTGATGATTTTTTAAAATCAAATGAACATGTCATAATAGATTTTTCTGAGAATAATTCCTTTCTCTGCTATGTCTCGACTTCAAGGTTACATCAGGGCCGCTGAAAACAAGCTTCTCGAAGAAGTCGCCGTCTCATAATGAAAGTAACAAACAATGAAAAAGCTGGTTCTGCTGTTTTTTTAAACACTTTTTCTAGCCAATTCCAACCTTTCTCACACAAGGATGAGCATTTCTAAATGATTTTTTGGGTTTATTTGAAAAAAAAAACAAAAACAAAAATTTTCAACAAAATGTGTATCAGTTATGAAAGTATTGGTGAAAAATACTAAAGCTCCTCTAACCATTTGATGCAAAGATGTAGCAGTTTCCTTCATGACGTAAGGTGGCTCACATTACACATAGCTGACCTTTGTTGTTAAATACAGAGAAATTTAGGAAATGTGTTTGAACATACATGGAAAAAAATTTTTATTGTAAAAGTCACATTGTTGATTCACATTATATACAAGTTGGAGAAACATTTTCAGAAAAGGACATGGTCTCAGAAGCAGAGGCAGAGGCAAACAAATCTCCTGTTGTGCATAAAACATTATTTTTTTCTTATTTAGAGAGGTCCCTTTGAAAAGCCCTCAGAACAGCATTAACAGCCAAAGCATCTCCCTAATACTGACCATTTAAACCTTGATACGTCTGAAAAATCTGAAAATGCTCAGTGACTAAATGCATGACCAGTGTAAACTGAGGATAAACAAGTGGACAGTGACTGTGAATTCCAATTCCAGGGTCTGTATGGAAAATGGAAAAACCGTGGATGCGTGTGTTATTTCTGCTGCAACTCACACATTGAATTGGACAAACAATCTATTCCAATTAAAGCGAACTGCAGTCCTGGAGACCGCAGAAGGGGCCGTGCTCCATCGGATCACATCATCCTTTGAAAAAACCAAGAAAGGCTGATTGTGGTT
The DNA here is from genome assembly GCA_013363375.1 of Menidia beryllina. Taxonomy (NCBI): domain Eukaryota; kingdom Metazoa; phylum Chordata; class Actinopteri; order Atheriniformes; family Atherinopsidae; genus Menidia; species Menidia beryllina. The sequence goes on along the minus strand of JABUIW010000031.1, from coordinate 3,265,985 downwards.
TGGAGGAAACGGGCCTCTTCAGGAGCAACTAGTGTGGGCTGGCAGTGGGAAGAGGGGAGGGGTTGATGTGGCAGACTGGCTCCAAATGAGTCCAGAAAGTTCTGCAGCAAACAACACTACGGTGGAAGTATTGGATGAGGGGGAGGTGCCAGGAGAACGCGATGCCCATTAATCCTGTTTGTATCCCGCGTATGCTGCTCTTACTGCAAGAAGACAAATTAATTATGTGCCTGGGATTAATTGGGGGGTGTTAGGGGAAATCTGTGAACGTAAAACTTAAGAGGTATGCACAGCTGACGAGACTAATGGGGCCTTAATGGACCTTTAATAGATACGGCTCTGATTGTAAGAGTTAAAAAAAAGATAAGAAAGCTAAAAAAAATCAAGAGTGACAGGAAAAAGAAGACATGCCAGCTCTCAAAGTAATATCAAGTTCAAAAGCATGGAGTAGACGCTTTGATACGGAAACTTTACATGTTTTAACAGCGCTGTGCCATAATTTATGGTACAGAAGAACAAATGTTTATGTTCATTGTGAGAAAGGATGCACTGAGTGATCCACTCAGAGAATATCATCACATTCATTTTAAAAGTTTAAATCATGATTAATTCTAATGACTGTGCACATAATGCCTACACAGTAAAGATCAGAGCTACCTGCCAATAAAAGACAAAGAATCAGCAAAGCTCCATTATCACCTTAATCTGCAAATAAAGATGACTCTTGTCTTTAAAAACTGTTCTTAATTTTGATCGGACTTCTGCCATGCTGCACCCTTAAAAAATGCTGGGAGTAACAGCCCCTCATCTTATAAAGTTGTGAAAAGCCTTCTTTGGGGTGATATGTTTTATGAATGAGGCATAATCAAAGATATTCTCTGGTCCACATCAGGCTTTTAAAAGAGGTAAATACAACATCAGATGAGCAACAACAAATATTATTCTGCACATATGTATGAAGTGGCACTGGAATGTGTAATGTATTGTTTGCATTTAAAATGTTTATAGGCAATGCAAGAATTGGATTTTTAAATTTGAATTCTGTGCACCTTGCAAAAGAAGGAGGATGTACTGTCTTTTTCATAAGACTTTTATATGATATTGAACAATGTCCCCTTTTAGGGGCATGAGACAGCTGTTCCAGTGAAAACTAGAAAGTTGGTGGGGCTTCCAACAATTAATAATGAATGCTAGCAGTATTTTCTGTGAGCGGCCGAAGCTACGCTACAGCGGAGGCTATCATAATCTCATTAAAGTAATTATTATGTAATAATGAAAAAGAATTATGAAGGGTGAACATTTTTAATTTATTACTGAATTAGTCCCTGTTGTTCTTAAGTTGAAGCTCAGCATCACTGCCAAGTATGTGTGTTTTTTCCCCATCAGCCCCTTAGATTAGTGTTTTTGCAGGCAGTGGTGCGAAGGGGGGGACAGATTTATCTGGAAATCACATAAGTCCATCTTTGACCTGGAGGAAGGTGACACTGACATTGCGCTACGCTTTTTTATTTTTTTAAGTTCTTTAAGCAACACAAAAGCCTTTCTGCAAAGCTCTCCGCATCTGATTATTTCACATAACATTTGGGAACTGAAAACGCTCTACAACATAAAAACAACTGTGGAACATGTTAGCTCTAGTATCACTTCTGTGCACGCTAAATGACGCAAGCTGCTTTCTGACTATTCAGCAGCAGAGAACAGTCTACATCTCACATTCAGTTCATGCTCTCCACCTTCCTTTCTTTGTCTGCTGCAATAAAACTTGTTTTGTGGAAAAAAAGCGTAGTTCATGGTCAACATTTTTTCCACAAAAACACATGCAAACTGCAAGGATGGCAGGAAAATACTATTCATGATCTCTGAGGGCAAAAAAAACCCTGCATATTGCTGTGGTCGGCATTTGTGGAGCAGAGAGGTTAACATCCTGTGTAAAGTCTCCTTAAGCCTCTAAACATATCTAGGCCACATTCAGAAGCAGCAACTGTGGGGTTTTGGAGCTTAATGTCGATGAGACTTCGCTTCTGACTTTTCTAAGTAGCAATAAGATTTGAATAAATAATGACTTGCCTTTCTGAAAAACTGAATAAGAATATTGCACCCTTGAGCATAAATGGCTATTCTTTTGGTTTCTCCTGTTTGGAGCTTTACTTTTCAGTTCTCTTCTCTCAAACTAAAGTGTAGCAGTAGTGTGTGAGTAAAGTCTGAAGAACCCACAATGACAGCACATCTTGTTTGAAGCATGAGAAACATCAGATAAAACGTAGCTGCTTAAAAATAGCCACTTTTAAAATTCACCCCTGCAGACAGAGGGTGGACAAAAAGGAAAGTCAACACAGTTGCCACATTTGCATGCTACGGCATGTTCAAAATGCTTCATATTGGACTGTAGGTAGCCTGTGCACAGCCAGTCAGCTGCTGCTAGATCACAGCATGAGTCAGCCAACTGACATCCGGTACAAACTGCACGGTAAACGGGAGCATAAGGCGTCAATCAAAATGGACTGACCAAAAAGGTGGAAAAAGCCACGGACATGCTAAAAATAAAATGCATCTTTATTATGGTATTAATTCTTCACTTAAAAAATATTTACAGTACATAGTCATGATAAGCAATATCCGATGTGTGCACAGTATCTATACATCTGACGTAAAGAAGATTTGAGGAGCAAAAACTAATGGAAAATGCATGTTCAGCATTGCGTGTGCCTGAATGCAAGACAAAGTCATAGCAGCAAGTTAATTCCTTCAGAGTTCTAAATGCATTTTAATGCTAAGAAAATCATATCAAATAAAGTGTAAAAATCATTTGACAATAATGAACTGCTCAGTGCTTATCTTTATACAATGTTACCTGGGACGGTCTGTTATAAATGAGGAGATGAACAAAATGTCAGTAAAACGTTTGCTGGGGAAAGACAACCACAGTCTGTCCTGATTTGGCCCAATCACACTCCTGTAACAAACATACAAGTACAAAAATAGATTTAGCTTAAATTTACATTAGCGTGGTCTCTTATTCTAAATTGTTAGTGAGAAAAATGCAGCCGGTTCAGATTATTCCTGAACCACTCTGCACCGGGACTCAGGGGTTCACTTCCAGTTGAATGTTCGTCCCACTAGCTGAAAAAACTTCTTGTTTGGTTCATGGAAAAACTGATAGAGTTTTTGCAGGATGGCAGGAGCCACGTGAGGGTGGGCTCTGCCTTTTGAATCATGTAAACACCTTTCTCGCCCGTGGTCTCTCAAACAATAGAATCCCTTTGTTTTATTGAAGTAAAAATTTGACGCATTTATCTGAGGCTCCAGCTTTAAGAACCTCTCCACTTTTTTCATCTCGGGAAAGGGGTCCCTGATGAGCTCGTCCCCATCTACGACATGGATGCTCTGCAGGGGGAAGTACTGCAGCCAGTTCTGCATGTGGACGTAGTACAGGCTGCGATTGAGAGCCTTGTATCCCCGGTTGATGTCTCCATCCTTCACCAGAACGGACTCGATGGGCTGGTACCGCTTGTGCTTCTGGAGGCGGTTGTAAAAGACCTGGGTGTAGTCCGAGAGCACCCGCTCTGTGGGGTCTCTGAGGATGAGCAACAGCTTGATGTCGGGGTTCATCTGATGGATGCGTCTCGGGACTTTGCCCGAGGTGAAGTAGGCCGGCGTCTTCTCCACCGTGAGCTGGTTGGGGAAGGCGTAAGGCATCTGGCTGAGATACCAAGACAAGCCCTTTTGGAAGTGGCTCTCCCAGTCGAAGAAGTGCACCTCGTTCTGAGCCGCCGCCACGGCGCTGTGCAGGCTGAGCATCTCGATCAACGCCCGCGTGCCTCCCTTCCTCACGCCGATGATTAGGATCTGAGGGAGCCGCTGTACGGTCCCGTTCGGGGGAGCGGTGGTCCCGTCCTCCGTGGGAGGGACTGAGGGGAGCAGGGGTGACTCCCCCTCAGCCAGCGGCCGGGAGGGGAGCGGGGGGGACTGCATCGCAAAGAGCAGCAGCCCAAGGAGCACGGCTGCCATGAGGGAAGTCCTGATCCTGGACGATTTCAGCCTGGCAAAAGCACTAAAACTGTATCCCACATTGAAAGAGCAGCTGTCAGAGGACAATGGTCCGATTGAAAAGCAGTCAAAGCTGCCTCTCTTCACCAGCAGCAGCAGCAGCAGCAACTGTGGGGGATGAAAACAGCTGGATTTAGAAGATATATTATCACTTTGCAGAAAGACTAAACATGACTGGATATTAACGCTTTCAACACCCAACGTACACAATAGGAAGGAAGTAAATTTGTAGACTTTAAACCCCAAATGATAAATGTTTAACAGAGAGAGGGTTCTTCAGCTATGTGTCACAGTCACCTACTCTGAAAACCTACAAATTTAATCTGTACGATGTATTAAAGGAAAAAGAGAAATATAGATTTTTGGAAAAATACCAAAAATATCAATAACGTAGAAAGAAATCAACTGAGTAAATAAACTGTAAGCTCCGAGAGCTTTATTTGGCCGTATGAAACCCAAATCCAGGTGAGTAAAAAATACACTAAATGAAAGGCTTATCGAAAAGAACATAGTTTAAAAAAATAAACGCATTGGAACGATCATGCCCTTGACATGATATTTTAATACGCGTGTCAGTTCATAAGGGATCGAGTGTCTCTTACCTTTCAAACTATACGGAAGAATGTGACAAAGCTCTCATGCCCTGCAGTTTGGGGCTGTGCTCGCAGCAGCAGGTACGTGATCCGGCTCCCCACCAGGTCCGTGGGCTTCTTCTTCGCGCAAAGCCAAAACTTGTCTCCGACCTGGACCCAACTTCGCGGAGGCTGCCTCCTCTGCCGAGATTCCGACTGTCCTCCTGGTTTTTGAGTGTCAGCTGTTGGGCACGAGGCCACGCCCACATCACGCCCGCAGGAGCGCTCCTCCTCCTGACTCACGCTCCTCGAATGCGAAGGTATTCGATCCGAGATAAAACTGCAACGAATGATGCACAATGAGGAAATGGAGCATGGGGTTAAGATGCATTTCCAAAGTAAATGATTTGCTCACGTAGAGGCTGCACCCACCGGACTTATTTGGTTTAGCCAACGTCACGAGCGCGAATTATTTTTTCCAAACAATCGAGCAAATCACGTCACTTCCATTTCTCACAAATAAATATTTCCCCTCTGAACCCAGACCGCAGGTTTTCTGGTGTTAAATCACATCACTTTATAGTATTTCACAATCCCCCCTGAATCACTGTAAAGAAAGTTTGTGACTCCAAAGTGCTGATGAGTAAGTGGAAAGTCACCTGAGTCAAAAACTGCTACAGTTTTTTTTCACACATCTGATGTGAGCCCCCTGTATTTTTAAACCCAGTCTTTGCCTGTTCTAATTGGATGGTAAAACCTGTTTCTCATGCTTCTACTATGCTTAAAGTGTGAAGCTCTCCGGGGCCTTATAACTGAATATAGATGCATCTGATTTTACCCATGTCGGCGGAAATTTCTGCTGTGTGGGTTATTTAGGGGAAGGCCATCACACCCATTAAAGCAGCCCTCTATTCTGGGGGGCTTCAACATCCTTCCTTTGTAAAGAATGCAACCGCATGTGCTTTGCTTTTTCAGTGTGCAGAGTCGTCTAAATTAAGATATGACCAAGAGTTGGTAATCCTCATCTTTTTCTTGGAGAAATGTACATTCAGCAGAGTCATACAATTTAATCCCACTTTGAGGATCGTGAGCATCACATTAACATGACAATAGTGCATAATCACAGATCATAAATACCCTCAGAGCCACCTCCACATCTTTACATGTTTGGTCGTCGGCAGAAGTGGAAGAAGTCTGTGAAGTTTTCTGTACAAGCAAACAAAAAGAGAGGATGGTGGTGCCTGACCTCTGAACAGTCAAGGAAAATGGCATTAAGGCAAAATAAGAGGAGTTCAGCATTAACAGTTCTACTCAAGTGAAGGTACTCAAAAAGGTGCAAAATGTTCTTCAAAGTTAAAAGGAGAAAATTGGATCTAAATATGCTTTTGAAATGTTTCATCTGAAGAGATGCATATTTCCGGCCTAAATGCTCTGCGGAAAGCCTTCACCTTCAGTATGAGCGCTGACTCAACCTGTCGGGAAAACAGCCTGCTTACTGTTTTGTGTTTTAGAAATCGTGGATGTCTCTAATCGTGTTTGTCACATTTCTGTTTGATATTCCTTGAAACCATGAATTCACATGATGACAGCGTTCAAATACTCACCAGTAAAACCAGCAAACAAGTATGTGTTTGGAAGTGACGTTTTAATATTCATCTAGGATCTTTGTATTGTTTTTTCTTTTCTTCTTTTATGCTTGTTGCTGTTTGGGCGCTGCAGCCACAGCCTGTGGGCTCAGGTTAGGGAAAATTCCCTGATTGTTTGCAAGGTAAAAGGGACTGTGCTCTTTCTCCTGAGCAATGTTGTGCCTATCTTTGATTTCTAGCTATTATTTTTTTCATTTTGGCTTACTACTTTACAGATTAAAGTGGTCAAGGAGAAAAATTAATCGGTTCCCTTCTGAAATGTAAATGTGTAAATCAATTGAAAATGGAATAAATGCATTGAAATGCTATTTTGTCACTGAACAACAACAACGGAGCAGTGCCGAGCTATTTGTGATGTATTTAGTCCAAAACAACTTCAAAATTAATGAATGTTTTTCCATTAGGGTTCTGGAAGGTTCCCAGAAAGATTAGGTGTTAAATTCCAGCCACACCACCTGTCACCTCTGACTCTTACGTTGTTATTTCATAATCAGCATAACTGAAAACTATTTCCTGTATGACTTAAACCAACTGTGCAAAATGGAAAACAGGTTTCTTGTAGCTCTTGAGAATGTGCCCGCATATGGGTGTACATGATCCGAATGTTTTCAGGTGGCAGTTTATCTGAAGAAAATGCAATAAAATACAAGGACATATTTTCTGTGTAAGCTCTATTAACTCAAATTCAGGAATACAGTTACTGTTGATGTGTCCGATATGTGCGCACTCTGATCTGGGGAAGGAAACCAAGTCTTACTAATAACTGCAGAACGGATGTCACATTTAGGTGACATTTAATACTGTGGAGCACATTATGATACAGAGACAAAGCTATGCATGGAGAAATGTGCGCATTAAACATTTCTGTGTAGCAGCTGATTTGCCTTTGCAACAGCAAACATTCCTGCAGGCTCGGTAAGTTGTGTAGCATTAAGCAGTTTTACACCTCATATTGTTTCCATCCACTGAATCAGTCTCTGAAAATTAGTTTCCGATACAGCATATATGGTTGCACCCTCAAGCGACAGATTGTAATGTTGTCTGCCTCCGATTCTTAAAATGAATACTTTTATATCAGTGAGGAAATTAGATTTTCTTTTTTTATTCATGAAGCAGAATATCATGCTGCTTTGTCTCTCTAAACACCTGAGGAGGAACAACTGTTACTCAATACATTCAATACAGTTGATTTCCTGTGTAATTCCTGGGTAATTTCGCTGTTTGATTATTTATGCTACGATTCCTCAGCTGTCACGTGCCTGGCCATCATGCACTGTAGGTCATCCGTTTGTTCTAGAGATTCTTCTTTTTAATGAAACTCTTTTATTTGTGAAAGTAGGTTAACGCTGTGGGTCTTTAATGCAATTACTTGAGGTCATAAATCAGGAAATAGCACAAGGATTATCACAATGAACAGAGAAGAAAGCTTATAAAAGAAAGTTATCAGCCACAGCCACAGCCATCTTTGTTTCTGGTGACATGGGAGGTTGACATTTTGAGGGAGGGTAGAGAGGCTATGTGATGGGTACGTCACACAACTATGTTGGTATGTTATATATAAACATTCTATGTTGCATTTAGGTGATAGTCAGACACACACTTAAAAGTTCACAATGTTCTCTGCTGCTGCTATCTATTATCAGAATGTGTGCATACATATGCACACACGGCTGACATGACCCCCCGAGGGAAGTTCAAGATTCTGGCTTCCAGCCCAAACACCACATTGTTTTGCTTTACATCACGTCAAACACAAGTTATCAGTTAATGACATGCTTGCATCGTAACAAAGAAAATATACTGATGTGGGAAGTTTCTGAAAAAATGATCAGTGGGCCAAGAAAATGCAATCGGATCAAGTGATGACAAACTGGTAAAAGTGTGTGTGGGACCAAGTGCAAGGAGAGAACACGACCATGAACATTTCTCCTGCTGCTTGCAAAGGTTATAAGTTTATAAGAGCATTCAGTGTGATTCTGTGTTCATCCTTGGATTTGGGTAATTCATCAGACTGGTGTGTTCCTGGCTTATAGAGGGAGCCTCAGTCAGTTCAATGTCCACCTAACATAAAAATATTTTCCAATGTAAATATGTGTTTTGTGGTTTTTGGAAGTTTGTGGACTTCGATGTTTTTTGCTGAAAGTGAGTTATGAAGTGTGTGAATGATGTAACACTTGAACTCATTTAAAATGTTCTGAAGGTTAAAAGATTTGAAAACATTTTTGGTTTTTATTTCCTTCTGACAACACCTGAAAACACAGACATCCCAAATTCCACCTTAAAATGTATCTGAAACCAACACCTTTTACCCGGGGGGCCAAGTTCCTATTCAGTTCCATTTCCTGCCGTTAATGTTTTGTCTTCAGGCTTTATTGCCTTTTGCAACAACTATTTCTGTGTAAAATCTACTTAACTAATGTTTTTAATATCACACTGTGCTGACTCTGGGAATACAGCTAACTTACCTCCTTTTTTAATCATTATCCTCGTAGAGGAACACAACAAAGATGCTGCCAGCAGCAACTCGGGACTCAGCACAGTTTTGTGCTTGGTACAGATGGTTGTCATCTGGCTAAGTTTAAACATCGACAATGGCTCGTCATCTTTTGGCTACCACCCAATCAAGTAACATTACAATTATGATTCCAATGATCCTCTACATATACTAAAATTTCTACGTCATAGACTGTGGGTGAATCTGGTTTACATTTGAAATGTAATGCTTTTGGGAGATCGTGGTGATTCACATGACGTCATAGTGGTTATACACAAAGATTTCACAGACGCACAGTGAAATTTCAAAATAAATGAGAGCTGACGGTAAAAATGACTTCCAAATAAATCAGTTTAATTAACATCACATTATCAGTTTCCAGAAATCTGACAGCAATAAAAGCCCTGCTGTGACATGTGTCTTTTTTCTATATCGATCCAGTCTCAACAAACAAAAGCCATAAATCCAAAAAGTGAGTGAAGCAACTCATACAGCCAAGATGAGTAGTGACTGTGGTTTACTGCCGTCATTGTCCATCAGCGTATGCATCACAGAGTCTGAAACCCCAGCTTTTGTACAGTGGAGCAAGAGAAGGGGAAGAGGCGAGAGGTTGGGGCTCACTCTACATGCCAGAGCATGTTTGCTGACACTAAGTCATGGGAAAGCAGCGGTGGCGCTACATGGGAAATAGGAGTGTTTTGTAATGACTCATTTGAGCTTCCCTGTGAACACACACACTACTGGAGGGTACAATGAGGTCCAGTCATCTCTTTTTGCTTCATTCCTTTCACACAGAAGCAGTTTTCTTGACTCTAGACACCTGATATTATTCTTTCAACTCACAATTTTGTGTATTTCTTTAAAAAACAAAAACAAAATGTGACTATCACTGTGCGAGTTTTCAAATTAAATGGAGAGATGGCCATAAAGCTTTCATGAGAGGGGACAGACACAGCCAGAGCATCATGCTGCTGAGGTTTTACTCATCAGATAACACGGTATTTGCATTGTTGTTTTTATCTCTTGGGGCAAATCATTACCAATTAAACAAACACACTGTGAAATGATCCCCTTTCTTTGTGGATCACTTTGAACAGAAACGGAGAGGAAGCAGCGCTTCTGTTACGGTAAACATCATTATCTGTCAGGGGCCGAAGTGCCACGGATGCTGTATTTTCTGCAGATTTACAGATGTGCAGAGCGACAGGGGACTACTATTTATAGCCTCCAGTTAAACACTAAAGGTAAGAGGAGTCTCTCTGTATTGGTAATTACTGCGGAATATGGCGTCTGTGCCAGGTGTAAATCCTTGGAAATAGCCTTCATTACTGAGACGCTGGCGGACTGTGCCTAAGAAGTGAGGATAATGACAGTGTGGGATTAACCCTGCTTCCAACTTTCCCCACTCCTCTTCCTCCAAGCCCCGCTTACACAGCCGCCACCAGCCAGCCCTTTCTCTCTGCGTGATCTCAAAGGAGGCCCTTGTCTCATACAATGCAAAAGCTTGCCGAGGGGAGTTTTGATCATGTTGAGATGCAGCGGTGTGTGACAGGCCTCAGACACAGATATTTAGTTTCCGTCTCAAAGAACCGCAGCTCAGGGGATTAGTAGAAAAACTTCTTACACAGTCACAGTTGAAATGTTTTACTACTTTGCAACCAGCCACTACCTTTATCCTTATCTCAGAATTAGACCTAGATCGTTGAATGTGTTTCTTAATATTTTTTATTTTTATTTAGCTCATTTTTCATTTGTATGGTTTTTCTGCTTTCCACTCCCCTCATAGTTTGGCCAATGTCTACCATGGTTCAGATAGCTTATTTTAGTTTTCACACATATGAATAGAGGGATTAGAGGGCATTTGTTGTGGAAAATGTTTTGGAAAATCCACTTGAGTGCAATACTTGCATCTGGTCAAGATGTGAGCCTAACATGCTAAATGCATAAATGACTTGAATTTCTGTTTCATAAGAAGCTTTCTACAGCACGCAAAAATTAAATGAATTTAATATTATACGCAAAACAGCGTTATGAGCATTAAAGGTCTGTGTGATTCAGACTTGTACATTACTTTTTGCAACAGATAAACGTAACATCTGAAAAATTGTCACAGTCCTTTGTTTTTTTTTCGATACAGAGGAATGCAAACATTTCTACTTAGTTCAAGCAAACAAAATGAAAGATGTGAAACCTAAAAAATGGTCTCACTGAAAGAAAGGAGCTATTATAAATGACTTATGGACAGATACTGACATGTGTTTTAGTTTAAACTGTAAATACCTGAAACATGGCCTGACGTGTCGGGCTCAATCTCAGCACATGTGAGGTATGTGAGGGCTGAAAATGTAAGTTAAAAGACGCCTTCTAAAATCCATCTTTATCACAAAGTATTTTATTTGTTTTCATACCTTTAGAGTTTTGTAGCTTCCTTATTTGAAAGACATTAATGTGAAGGTGTAATGCAGTGACAGTTAACAAGAGTTGTTGAGAATATTGCTGTCAATTTCAGATGTCAAGAAAAAAGTGGAAAAGGCACAAATATAAGGACTGGATGAATGAAGTTCATTCGAGTCTTGCAGTGAAAGGTATTGCTTTCATTGAGTTTTTAAGCATTGTAATTAGGGGGCTAAAAATGATATATTTTGGTTATGTTTTTTATATCAGAACCAAGAATAAGCTACACATCACAATGCTTTGATAAAAGCATGTGATAAAAACTGATTCAGATGAATCTTGTAAGAAATTCCATCAGTTTACTCAAAGCTTCTCTAACATTGCTGTTTATTAACACTATATTGTTTAAATGAACAGGGATTAGCTGTGGGATACTTGTTTGTATTTGCGAAAAATGGTTTAGAATATGGGATATACTTTATAGACAATTTTTCTGTGTCAGGACACAAATGAACTTATCGGCATGTATTACTATTGTTCATTTCATTAAGATATATAAAGCACTGAACTTTTCTCAGCTGCAGCAGCAGCATGACTGAGGCTATTTTATCAACTTTTCTCTGCAGACCATCCATCCATGCATTTATGTCTCGTGCCTCTCTGAGGTTGAGTTGAGGATCGCTGACATCTTTCTCCCTGGTGACGCTTTCCGGCTTCAAATAGTTAGAGGATCACATGGCATTCCATGGCCAGAGGGGATAATCCCTGCATGGGGACTACCTCTTGATTGGCTGTGCCTGGAAAAACCTCCAAAGGGATGTGACCAAGAAGCCTCCTAACCATATGCCTGAGCCCCCTCATCTGACCCCGTGGGGGAGCAGCTAAAACTGAGCAGACCATTTCTTTCGGTCACTGCCCACATCTTTGACCATACGTGAGGGTTGAAGCAATGATGGATGGAAATTCTATTTCAAAGAGCCAATCTGTCAGTCAATCTATCGCTTCAACACCAACTGAGGCAGGAATTAATTACACCATTTCAGTTTAATCTTACCTCCCATCTCTTGCCATTGATTTGTTTATAGAGTTATTGTAAATTTAGTCATAAACCTCAGCAAAAAACTGCATCTGTATATGTTTTAGATGTGTTCCAGATATTTTTGATGTAACTCCCCACTGCATAGTAGCCTAATGGTAGTAGTATCAAGCTGTTTCACATTGTTTCTGCTAATGGCTTGAGTCACAGGCTCTTAACTGCATAGTATTTTCTTGGTGATTGTAGTTCAGTAACTCCATCCATTATCAATACCGCTTATTAATATCGCGGGGGGAACTGGAGCCTATCCCAGTGGTCAACGGGCGAGAGGCAGGGTACACCCTGGACAGTCCGCTAGTCCATCGCAGGGCCACACAAGGACAAACAACCACTCACATTCACATTCACTCCTAAGGGCAATTTCCCCAATCTCCAATCAACCTAACATGCAGGTTTTTGGACTGTGGGAGGAAGCCGGAGAACCCGGAGAGAACCCACACAGACACAGGGAGAACATGCAAACTCCACCCAGAAAGGTCCTGGTTCCCCCGGGATTCGAACCCAGAACCCTCTTGCTGGGAGGCGACAGTGTTAAACACCACACCACCGTGCCGCCCCTTCAGTAACTCACTTGGTGGTAATTCCCAAGGTGTAAGGTTCAGTCAACAGATGTGAGATTTGTGCCGAAAAAGCACAGACACGCAGAGATGTAGAGGGAGTGTGAAATCACTAAAGGGGGGGGGGTAAAAAATGTCGTCTGGTTCTTAATTGGGTTATCTTTAATAAAGCTTGGTGGTGAACAGCTGAACACAACTTGTCTTGTACGTTAAGTGGGACTTCAAATCCATGGGAGATTTCTGTCAATTTCATAAGGTTTTTTTAAGTGTTAAATTGTGAGGACAAATTATAGGTTCAGTTTCTCAAATAAGAAGTTTAAGGCTTTCTTCGTATATCTTTCAAATTTCTTCACATTTCATGTATGTATATTTTTTCCATGATTTCTTTACATCATAAGCAACAGAGTATCTGTAGGTGAAATGTCAGCTATGTCAACGTCCCAAAATTTAGTGTGCATATCATGAAACACAGCAGTGGTTCTTGGATGTTGCATGGAGGGAGCTGACCTAACAAAGAGTGTGTATACTTGTTTTAAAAAGCCATTCTGCACATTTTGAGGGGACAGAACAGGAATACTGTGTTAAATTGGTCTAATCTGCGGGCAAATAGTGTCTCAGCAGAAGGTAAAGCTTAGAAGTCCACAGAGGCTCGCTGTCATACAGAGGTGTGCTGAGAGGGGAGAGAAAATCAATGACCATAATTGCTCAATAACAGCGCTTCGATTGAAGTGATGGGAGAGGAGACATGGGTCACAGCAGACACGTGGACATTGGTGCAGTTTGCATTTCCACTGACTTTGTTAGTCGAGCATAACTGCTGCTAATTTGAAAGGTTCCCCTTTCTGGTCTGACTAAAATGTCAGGCAGCTCTGTAAACAGAATTTCTCACTGTAATTATATGCTGTCTACATTGGCCTCGAAGAGATCTGCTCTGAAAACATTCCAACCTACAGGGAGAAAAGTAAGTCTCTTCAATACACATTCAGCTGTAGCAATAAAACACAGGACTCTCGAAGCTGTGTCTTAAGATGAATACTGGAATACACATTGTCGGATACAACAACATTATAAATATCAAATGTGCAGTTGGCAATAATTGATGCTTGGAAAAAAACTGATAAAGGACAGTGAATCCATGCTTTGTGGAGAAATATATAATCTATAAATTCTTAAAGGTTAATGTCAATAGAAAAAACAGATTAATGTGAGAAAAGACTGATATAACAATCTAAATGAATGGTGTAAAAGGACTTGTCAGTTGTTTCTAATTTGTGTTCATTTTAACCACAATCTTGAGTGGATAATTGGGGAGGGGGGAGTCATAACACCGTGTGAAACAAACTCCATCATATCTTATAGACTCAGTGGGGTTAAGGTCTGGACACTAATGTGGCCAAACCATGTGTGTAACTAAATTTTTTAAGGGAACCATGAATGATTTCAATAAGTAAGATGGTGACTGTGTTTAATGTCACTGACTGGATGCCTAAAAACCACAGTTTCTTTAATAGCCACTCAATCAGTCAACTCCTTTCCACTCGGCACATCGTTGCTGCTTTGTGATGGTGCCTGCAGGACTTGGACTTGGCTGCAGATACACCTAGTTCCCCCTGACTAATCGGTTCCCGAGAGTTTTTTTTCACGTTGTTGTTGAGCATTGGCTTAGCTGACCTGGATCCTCAGCTGTGGTAGTAAAAAATCAGTTATCAGCTTTGTGGAACCACCAACACTGGAGAGCCACAAAGTCTTGAGTAGACTCAATAGTGTGTGAGGATTCACTGTCAGATCTGTCTCTCTCTAGTCTTTTCCTTTTTTAGAAATTCAGGGTGATGATGAAAACATGTCAGATAAAAGCCTCAACATCAAATGATGACAACCTTGGCTATGGCTATCATAAAGATAAGTAGTGTTTGACGTTTTAGAACAGCCTTGAATATTGTGATTCTTCCATTTTAGAATGGAAATCACACGTAATGAGTCTGTTCTCTTTAAGCTTTAGGTTGAAAGTTACTTTTACCTTGTTGTGACAGCTTGTGTTAATTTGTCACAGCTGTCTGTATCACCATTCGGCCCGATTTATGTTGGAACCAGAAGAACTGGTATCCTAGCAACAGAAGCAGATATCCCTACTTTGTTTGTGCTGTCACACAATGCGGGCATGTGTTTATGTATTCTGTGTGTGTCGGTGTGCATGGCCCAATAAGCGTGTGCATGTCTGAGCCCCTGTATAGAAACTTGCTGTTAGAATGCAAGCCGACACCTCAATCCCGCCCATAATGGCTGTGGATTTATTGGACTCTGGGAAAAGGCTGTTTACACAGAGCCCTCCACTGTTTCCATTGGTCATGATAATGTTGTCCGACAAGGCTTAGCAAACCCAGTGTTCTGTCCCCTTTTCTTAATAATGTGTACACACTAACTTAAAAATTTTCTCTGCAGTACTTGCATGCCAATTCTGATTCAAGCCTACAACAAACCACCCCTGAGTGAAGTCACTGCTGGAAGCGTGGCTGCTGAGCCTTTCTAGAAAATGTTAACAAACCCCAAGTGAACAGTTTAAATCCACTGTGCAAGAATTTCATTATCTAATTTACATCAGCTGGATCTAATAAAAAATAGAAGTATCAATGGAAAGCATCCAAGAGTCCCTATAGGGATGCAATGTGCCTGGGTGCTATTATGTCTATGCCGTTTTCCTCTAACATATAGCTGTGGAGGAAATGGGGATGGAAAGAAGTAACAATGATGCAGAAGTTTATTTTTATTCAGTCTTAAAATTGAGGAGGTTTGTGTAGTGGTAAGTGATCATTAAATCCAGACAAAACTGCCACAAATGACCAAAATGCTTGTACATGCTTTCAGAATTTTCATAGGTTTGAATGTTTGAATCACAAAAGTAATAGTAATTGATAAACGTTAATCTGTTGGAGGACAAACAGCAGAGAACGGAAAAAGCAGAGAACAGCAATCGAGGCACAGATCTTCTAGATCTTAGCCATCATATATATATATATATATATATATATATATATAT
>JABUIW010000031.1:3198308-3250045 GCA_013363375.1 Menidia beryllina | reverse complement strand
ATATATATATATATACAGTAGAACCTCAACATACGATTCATTCCGGGCCTACTTTGTATGTTAAAATATTCGTGTGTTGGTTCAGCTATTCCCATTCCTACACTGTAATACGTATAATTGGTTCAATTAATCTATAATAACTCCTTAATTAATACAGCAGATAATTACACATAGCAATAAAACAAATGCATTAGAAAAGAGAGATGTAAAAAGAAATTAATTATAAAGAAGTAATCAATAAAAAGGCTTCTTTATTGGCACTTGAGCTCGGAGACTGGCGAACAGAGGTGTAAGCTTAGCGATGCACGAGATGGAGGGGACGGTCGGTGTGGAGGTAGAGGCGATGACTGAGATACAGTAGGTACCGTAACCTGCGCTACCTTTGACTATGTGAAGTTTAAACTAACTTACCTTATTTATTTGTATTTAATTTTCATATTTTATATGTATTTTTCTATGACTTCGACACATGTTGGAAATTTACTTTGGGTGTTGAGTCTAATATTTTTTCAAATTTCACTTCGTATGTTGGAAAATTTGTAGGTTTAGGCAATCGTAAGTAGATGTTCTTCTGTATTTATACCCTTGCAATTACAGGAGCTTTTTAACACACAATGGGTAGTGGGAAAACTGGCTTTGAAGACAACGCTGCTATTATTATATACATCATTACAACCTGTAAAAATTCACCATGGGGATGTGCTCCTCTTCAAACACGATTTTCAGCTAAAGATGTTAACACAGGTGGTCAAACAGCCTGTACACCCCAATAATCTCTTTTCCTATCATTGCCATCCACTCAATGTTTGTTCCTCTAGCACACAGTCTGTCTTCATAATTAAATCTATGAAATATGATAAGGCTCACCCTTATCATATATCAACACATTAATTGATGCTATTGTGTTGATCCAACTCGAATGACCTCACGGAGAAATCTTCCGCTTGATGGCTGAGGAAACAGGCTGGTGAAAAAGAACAAACACAACTCTTTTTTTTTCCTTTCAGGAAACAACCTGCATTCACGTGTATATAAACATCCATGGTTATCTTACTCAAAATATGGCACAGTATACTGAGTAGGACAGCTCACATCTGTTCTTGTTAAAGTGCAAATGTATTTCATTGATCTGGTGCTGAGTCTGCATTCCTTTGTAACTTACTGCTGTAGGATGAGCAGAGAGTGTAGGTTTCAGAAGAGGATCACTAGCTCAGGTAGCAAATGCCAGTGGGGTCTTTTGTTTTTTTTTTCCCCCATTAAATCTACAGCAGAGCCATTCTGGGGGAATTCAAATGAAAATAGACTCCTCTGCCTTTTCTACAGTCCAGTCAGCGATGTCTGCTCTTTGTGTGATTTAAGGAGGATTGTGCAATGGCTAAATTGGCTGCAGATGAGTGAGGGTTTGCAGCTTCATAACCTCACAGCTTATATGTATGGATTATTTGAGGTAAGACTGCCATAAATTACACATGGGAGCTGTCTCATACTCTGACCTGGCAACCCCATCCCAGATGCTGTAATGGGATAGCTTGGGGGTTTTGGTGTTTTCAATTAAGGGACGTTAGCTTGATGATCTCATGCATCTCATGTTCATGCAGGGTACACACCTGACTGCTAAACGGGACAAATGTGCTTGAAATTGCTGCTTTGCCGAAGTTAAGTGTTTAACTGATGAGGATTGTCTGCCTATATTGATTGTATCTTCCTCAGAGTCTCCTGGGATATGAGATACCAAGACAATTTCTGGAGCATGGTTACGCTGATGGGACCTTCCCTCATGCACATTTAGAATTTAAACTTTAAGACTTAAGATCATCTTCATGGGCACATCTCTGACACATTTCTTCACACAGTTCAATTACCATTTAATTATCAGTGTAATTTATGTGGAGCATAAAGAAACTGAAAACATGTGTTTTTGTCTCCAATTTACCAAGTTTACACAGATTTGGGTCAACTGTTTATGATATAAACAGTGTAATATAACCATCACTCACTAATGCTTTTTTTAGATTAACTTTAGACCCAAGCTGTCCATAACATTTTTCACATGTCTGTGGATCTGAAACATAAAGACAGCATTTCAAAGTTATGCTGAAGAGAGGAAAAGTTCATTCAAGTGAACATTGTGTCCATGTTGAAACGTGAATTAATCACTACATTTCAAACTCATTTTCGCAGATAAACCAATGGGCCAGTGTCGTGTCAGAGACCCTTTAAATCAAATCAAACAGTTTTTTTCCATGGCCACATCTTCCTACTGAGGGTACTGTGTCCTTGGGAGCCTGTTCCAACTGGCATTTGAAAAAGGTCACGTACATTGTACACAGGTCACTAGTCCACCACATAGCACCACTATAAATAAATCTTATCGCCCCGATGAGACTAAATTGTTGTAAATTGTGACTATATGTTGACCGGGTATGCAGTCAAGCAAAAGCCCTTTACACTATGGTTATTCTGGTAAACTTTTGCTGGATTTTTTTACATTTAAAAAAAATAATGTTTTTTTATATATTCCATCGTTTTCGATAAGCAAAAATTTCCCTGGCTGAGTAGAAAAAATATTTCTATTTCAGAATTTAACTAATTTAAAATAGACAGTAAGAACCCTAACAACCCCTCAGCGACGGTTTATGTTCTTCTATGTTTTTTGATGAGGACCAAGAGGCCTCATTTTGAGAGACCCTTGTTTTTATTCGTTGGGAGGCACAGCAGACTACGCTTTGCCCTTTCAGACCAAGAATGCCAGGAAACAGTTGCTTCCTCCAATTTCCCTTAGTTTGAAACAGACGGTGAGATTGCACACGGCCAAAAGCTACAGATCTTTGAAACAGAGGTTTATCACAAAGATTTAGTTGAAAAGAAAATATCTGTGTGAAAATGATTCAATGTTTTCAATAAAACGTTGACACACAAGGGAGGAAAAAGAATAAATGTAATAACTCAGTGAAAACTTTTCCCAGGTTGTAGCATTTTTTATAGAAATGTTGATTTGATTGACATTTGAACCAAATTTTCTCAGGATCAACTAAAATAGCTCTTTTGTTTTTACATTTTCTTGACGTGTTTATTCAGTAGTAAAATGCCCAATTGTCTTGAAATGCATGTTTTGACTTGTTTGAAATTCCACACATTTGCAAAAAGTAAGCAAACATGACATAACTGAAATTTATTTTAGTCATATGGTCATGAAAGATATTCTGTTTCACCATGACACAGTACTGAGGCAGAGTTTATTCCTAAAGTGTTTTCTGTGAGATCAAGGTGAAGGATTAAAATGGTATCGCCTCAGAAATTGCTTCAACTGCCAATATGTTTTTGCTCCAAGGTAATATGCCAGATCAAACACTCCTGGTCAAAGATAGATGCCAGATGTCAAAATCTTTTCACACCGTGAAAACAAGCGAAACAATTCATGCGATGGGTAGAGGCAGCTTTTGGAATACACAATCCAGCATTTTAAGAAATATCATCAAGTTGGTCTAAAACCTTATAATTACATGTGACATAATAACACAAACACTGAATGTATTGCTGTCACTAAATGCAGTTAAAATGTCCCCAAGCTCATCAGATATAGATCAAATCTGTAAATTAGATTAGTTAAATTCAGAGTGGACCAAAAAAAAGGACATTGCAATGTTTTATGCTAAGATACTTTGTTCTGTAGATGAGCATGTCTTCAAGTAATTATACAAGTACTTTTTATTTTTAATCCTTTTGTTCATTTCAGGACACCTATGCTGTTTTCAAAAACAATGATGACTTTGACTGCTACTCTCAGTTCAAGGTAGGCCATGGTCAAAGAAATAAATTAATCCACGAAAACAATTTTAGGCTATTGTAGAAGCCCCCTCAGAGTTGTGACCTTGACATATCTGCAGCTGGTAACCACACAGGGCCGATTCTGCAGTGGTGATTTGTGAGGTTGATTGCGAACAGGAAGTGTGGAAGATGTTGTTGTTTGTAAGGATACTCTAACCAGTGAGTGTGGAATTGTGTGTGTTATAGCCCAACTGCACATAACTACGAACACAGATTTTAAAAACTATATTCAAATTTTTTCATACAATATTTTTAGGGTGTATGTGTAGATAAATAGTGAACATTCAGTAAAAACAAGTATTAAAACTTCTAAAGCTGCTATTGAATAAATACAAAAATCAGCTATATTACATAAACTGTTAGTTGCTTTCTGTGGGGTAGAAGTGATGAGTCTCTAAATGCATGCAAATGTTGTTTGTACAGTAATTTATGTTTTATTAATTAGAGTTTCATGGTCAAATAAACAAAAAACATTAGCCAAACCCAAGAGATAACTCCACAATTATGTAATGTGAGGACTCTATTGTTCTAAGATGAATGATATTGCATGACTTGTGATGATGCATGTACATGAATATTTGGTGTGTCTGTGAATTATTTAACTGGTGAGACATAGAAAAAGGGCCCATGGAACTCTAATTTAGATTTAGTTCTTTATCTAGAATTTCATAACACGAGCTGCAGCAAATATGATTATATGATTACCGTACCACAGAGGAATGTACTGACATGCCTTCAACCTTTCCACGTTAACGAAAAGAAAACATAGTTGTGCAGTCTGTGCAGTGGTTGTAGTGGTAAAACAGTCAATTGGATTGCATCCAACCATAATCTAGAAAAAACAAAACAAAAAAAAAACATTGGGACTCAATAGGTATGAAAAAAAAAAGTCAGCCATGGTTTAGTAACAACACAGACCAGTGTTTTTAGCACTAAAATGGAAACCATGTTTGCAATCAACAGGGACACATTTTTCCATTATATGAAAAATATGAGCTATTTGTTCTTTTCGTGGTTCCAGCTAATCTCAAAAGTTAGGAAAAAAACACATTTACAACTGTGGAGCATCTCCTCCCTTTTGAGCCCTTGCTGTGACTTCCTCGACAGGATCATTACTCTGTTTTTTTGTTTTAATTCAGTGTTATCCACTGGGAGGTAGATATACTAAAACTTCAACCGATAAAGAATAAAAGGGCATAACTAAACCATGACTCTAATATTGAAATGAATAATAAATTGTTTTTTTTGTTCAGTTACACAAAAATATGATCCAAATTTTGATTGAGTGAGCAGCTGACAAGACACCCACACTTATGAAGTTAATTTGAACCAAAATAGCGAGTGTCACTTGGACTGGTTTCTTCACAGTGATTCATCCTTCTGAAGGTAAAGGTCAGTTTCTGCTGGGTGATCATTTCAGTCTTTGGAAAGCAACCACGCTTTACTAAACCGAGTGACATGGTAGCCAATTGCAATCAATGTTGAGAAACTAATCAGTGTTTGAATAGATGTAATGCTGCTGGTATTGATCCGTCTCTGCAACAGGAGGCTGCCTCGGCTGCTCTGAACGAGGAGCGTTCGATCTCCTGCTGAGGTTAAACACAGGCTAGTGCTGCAGAGGGAGCTGACTGGGACAACAGGAATGACAAAAACAGCCTGTGATCTCTGGCTGAATGGCCACTCATCAACGTCTTTCACAAATACTAAGCTGAAAGCTGTCCTTTTTCTTTATTCTCTGGAGCATTAACACACTTGCAGGTGTGAAGAAGTTCAAATTTGATTGCTCAGATAGAGTTTTTTCTCAGTTTCTATGTCTAATGACTGACAGCAGAAATGGGCTCACTGGGTATCATAATAATATTATTGTCATTTGCTTGAGAAAGGTAAAAAAAGATTATCTGTGAAATCAAGTGAGTGAAAACCTCAGCTGACTGCTCATTATGCTCACTTGGGTTCACAGAAACACATGTAATGACTTCTGTGGTGTAGAATCACGTCCTCGTTATTGTTCCGTTATTGCAGCTACAACCAACCAGAGCGTGATGATAATGATAATGGTGATGATCAAAATGTAGTCAGCTCTGCATGTGGCAGCAAATATATTCAGATTTATTTTCAGTCCTGTTCCATAACAGTTTTAACAGTCCAGTCCAAATAATCTTCTCATGCATTGATTCCAGCAGCTTGGCATGTTGATGAACACCTGCTAATCAAACAGTCAAACATTTTCTCATAGAGTTGTATGAAAGTAAATGATCTTGTCCCCATTATTAAAAGTTTAAATGTATAATATTGAAAACGTAAAAAAAACAACCCCAGTGATCAGTTTTTCTTGATGGCTTTTTTTCTGAAGAACCATGTATGACAAAATTCTGACTGAATATTTAAAGTGATGGATTGATATTAGAATGAGGCACTAAGAAATTGACAACAGAGACAAAGTATGTTGAGCTATTAAAGTTTTGTGGGTACCTGTGGGCCTTTAAGGTAACACATGGTGAACTGTAGTAGAAGTTTCTACAGAACTAAAATGTTTCATTTTGTTCTATTAGTCAGAAACGTAGTTTTAAATGTGTTTATAGTTCTTATTGAGCCTAATTCTCATAATGGTGGCAGGCTGGATTACCTGTGAAAACAGTCTAAGAATAATTGTTTACTTTTAACCAAAATTAGGCTTTTTTAATTGTTTTGTTTTTCAGGCAGTACAGTACAGTAAATATCAGGATGTATCTTTCTTCACGTTAAAGTGTATCAGACTGTATAAACATGAGAGCTTATAGGTTAGCCTGACAGCCACCCCGCACTTCTAAAGTGATCCTTGAAGAAGTCCTAATCTTGAAGTTCTCTGGACCTTGTTGAGCCCTAATCACTGCCGCCTTTATTCAAATACTTCACATGTTCTCTGTAAACGGAGCCAGGCTCCCCGTTGAGCACGTTCAAACGGGCTGCAGAAGTCGAACTGTAAAGAAGGATTTAAAAGAGTTTCTGTTTGTTAGGTTAAGGCACAAGGTGTATCCTTGTGATCATGTCTTTAAGGGGTATCAATTAATAGAAGCCAGCTTCCCGTGGGACAGCATCTGGCCTGTCCCTATCTTTGCCCTGCACAGGCGGGTGGCAGCGCTGCCGATTTCTACATCCCTTTTTCTCTTTTTTTTTTCCTCTGGAATATCTCTCCTTGGCCAGAGTTTGATATGGCCGAGCTACAGCTAAATAATCACAGCTCTGAAGGAGGGTGTGTTTGCAAGCCTCCCCCCAGTATAGGAGGATTTGAGAAAAGTAGTCTCAAGGGAGAGTAATGGTGGTGATGGGGGTTTGGATACCTGGTGAGTGTCATTTCAAAGGCACGATACATGTGAAGCTGGATGAAAAGGGAGGATTTTTGGCCAAGCTGTGGTTTTCACAGTGGTAAATAGCTAAGTGGCTCTGTTTCTCAGCTGGTTTGGATTTTTTTCTCTTTTTCTCAGATTTTATCGGCTCTTTAGACTTTGAGATCTCTTCCTCAATTCAAACTCTTTTAATCTCTGTAATTGTTCCTTTATTTGGGCTCCGTTTCTTTCTGTGAGAGGCAGCCACACTGGGGCTCTCTGTGTCGACCCTCCTGCTAAGAGCTCAATACGGGCATCAAATCAGTTTTTCTCTATTTTCCCGGCAGCTCACTCTGAAGTGTCAACGGTTCCTTTGCTCCTCATTGCACCACCAAAATCATCAACTTTACTGTTATTATCATCAGCATCATTACCATCATCTCTGTCGTCGTCAACCCAATCATCACCCTTGTTTTCAACTCAGTCTTTCTTCTTATATTTTTAAATGAATAAAAAAGTGCACACAGAAAAACAAGATGGAATTTCACTCCCAGATTTGAAGTTCCATCATTTCCCAGCAGACCACAATAGGAATTTGTGTGTAAATGACAGTTTTAGCCTTGGTGATAAACACTTTTAGTTTTCCACATTCAACATGTAACCCCCCTGTTGAATCTATTCATGCCCCCCAACAAGCAGCTGTGATGATGTAAAATAATTTGGCATAGGGGATCACCTGGCATGTGGCTTTTCTTTGAGCTTCACATTGTGGGCAATGGACAAAAGATGGCAATTTAGCTTTCTATTGTTGCCTGAGGTATTTTTCTCCACATTTACAACGGCTCAGGATGTGAGACATTAAGTGCTAATTTAAGACAGAACCCCTCCACTGCTAAAGTGGTGTATAATAGCACAGCGGGAGGGCTGCACATCTGAGGGCGAATCAGTCAGCTTTTCTGAGGTGTTCTTCAGTCAGTGACGGTTTTTGCTTCTCTTTGCTACAGATTTATTGTTGAGAGGACTATGGTATTATTATTGCATGTCGGTTTGTTTGTTTTTTTGCTACAACTGACAAGTGTCTCAGGATTGGCCAATTAACAAAAACCTTTTCCTATAACACAGAGCCATAAACTGCATTCAAACAAAGCATTAAACTGAATGAATGAAAATCAAAACTTACACAACATATGTTGCACTCACCACTGGCTTCTTGAATACATGCTCTCTCTCTCTCCCAGTAACTTGCTTTTGAGTTTTTATTGATTGCTTTGGAGAATATGTCATGTAGTGGTTGCTGGCTCCAGTTTTTGCCTGCAGTAGTGTTTTTCTCTTTATGCTGTTTTTTTCCTTACAAGTTTCCCTAAAAGTTTAAATATTCATCTCCATCTATCTTCTTTAAATTGGACATTGAAAAAGCATTAAAAGCAATAAAAAGGTGTAAATGAACTATAGCAGGAAGCATATAGCAGGAAGAAGGAAAGCTCTGTGTTCATCTGTTGCCTTAGAAACACATCCTGAAACCCCGAACAAAAGAAGGAAGGCTGTGATAATGCTTCAGGTCATGACAACAATTCATTGTGTGTCCCTTTTCCTCATATGGAAGATAAGGCGATGATGGATAATTTGATATGACGATGTTATCAGATAAAGACTTTTTTGGCCACGCAAACGGGAGGGAGTATTTTTTATTTTTGCAGCACAGAGACCAACAGAAACCATGAGTAATACCTTGAGGCCCTTGCGACTTCATTAGCTTATGCACGCCTTTGTTTGAACATTATTTGCGTTACTTCAGGGGATGGTGCAGAAGAATAGTCCAAGATTTAAATCAGGCTGTTGATAAATATTGCAAAGGATTAACGGTGTGTCAATTTATTATGGTGGTTGATATAAAACGGCTTCTTTTATGCACAGGAGGTCTCACTGTGTTTTTACAAGCTGCACTGCTTGTGCCTGTGATGAAGAAGGAGCCGGACTATAAACCTTTACAGCACAGGAATAATTGCCGACTGTTTTTTAAGAATACGACATCTCTCCGAAAGGGGTCTGAAGATTAAACTGGACTAGAGAGTAAACCTATAATAAACACTGCCGTGGCACAAAGCTTTGGGATGGTTGCTCCAAAATTCAGACATAAATCATTTAACAAATTAGCTCTTGTTTGATAAGAGCAATAAATAATTTGCAACATTCTGTTTACTGTAATTCCAGACATATTAATTAAATCATTTTCTAAATAGATGCAATAATCAGTCAACAGTTGTCCTCTGAATAGATGTGAAAAGGCTGTTATTCTTCCTAATCTGGTGGATTTAACTGTTCCTTGAAGGAATTGTTCCAAAGATGTCTCCAACAAGCAATCCATTTAATTTTGTCAACACAGCACATACATTCTGCTGTCGAACATCTGTGCTCAATGAAGGGCAGTATTCCTTTTGCTGTTTGTTTCAGTACAGTAAAGATTTAATTTGCGAGAGACTAACAGGAGAAAAGTCTGAAACTGTTTCATTTGGACATCATTACACATTTGCTCTATATTATGGTTTTGTAAGTCGACATGTTCCTACATTTACAACAAAACAAATCTACAACCAAATATATTTGGCTTTCAGAATCTTTCGAGAGTGTGGCTTTTAGAAAAGACGCTTTAACCACTGAATGCGTAATTTACAAAGACTTAAGTCTTAAATTTAAGCTTTTTCTCTGCGTGACTATTCTCTTTTTTCAACACAGCTTCTTTCAGTGCTTGTAGGACGAATGGAACGTTCAAACCAGACAGCTGGTGCTGATCTCCAGAAGAAGTTGAAATTATATATTTGGTAGAATCTCCTGAAAAATCAGATCAGGTAAATGGCTGTTGGCCTCTAATCACACAATTACACAAAACAGTCCTGACAACCCCGCAATCAAACTATGTGCAACAGGTTGATTGAACTCACTCAAATCGCACAGCATGTCAGCCAAGCAATCGTCGATTATAAACACCACCTCTGGGTGACAAGTGCAGCATAGACAAGTTGATTACAGCAATTCAGAGCTTCCACTAAAATGCATGGAAACAGGAAAATAAACAATTCAAAGCTGCTGTTGGGAGGGTAGAAGCGCCCTTGGTCGGTACTGAAGTGTCTTTGAAGCACTCGTTTGAATTTTGATCATAAAGGGTGTGTTTAAGTTTAGTCTGTTCAAAGAAAGCCGTCTTCTAAAATGCAGAATGTCACTGTTGAATACAAAAGCTAAGACAGCAAAGCAGACAGCTTAAATAAAAACATTTTCCAACCTTTCATAATGTTCAAATGCAGCATGGCAATTAGAGCAATAAACATTTCAAACGTTGTTTCCTCAACGACAGTTGCTTTTTTAGTTCTCAGCCTGGCTCTATTTTTCAGGTAGATAAATGTACGGTACAGGAATTTTTACAGTGGTGTTACTTTTTCAATGGCGCTGTCCAGACATATCTGCATGTCATTCCTCTAATTACTATTTGCCAGCTGAGAGCTGAGTTTTTACAAGTTTTACGATATAAACTTGCAGTTTGCACATAGTTTTGTCTGGATCACTGCTGCTTGCCTTCATGCACACATTAAGATTAACAAGCCACGCTATTTCAAAGTATGTGTTGCTCAAAATATTTAATTCTGAGTGAACTATTGTATCTTATTGCCACTGAGTGCTTCCATTGTAACTAAATGCATATTTGAGATTTGATGCACAGTTTACCTAATTGATGTCATAGAGTCAACTTTACATTTTGTGGGAACAGACTTGGAGAGTTGGAGTTTTTCCAAATAGATTAGCTGAGCTATTTTAGGTGAAGGCAGTCTGTGTAGTGCTAGAATTAGAATGCAATCACATGTAAGCCATCCACTAGTTCAGATTATCTTCTGAGTGTGCCTCCTCTGCTAAATCGAGCCGATGCTGTGTGTCACGTTTGAAACTTAAAATGGGCATTATGTGCTACTGAGAAAGCACAATCAACATCTCACTCTCCACACGAGGAGAATTACATGACACATGCTCATTTGTCTCCCTGCAGAGACACCGCTGAACAGGTTGCAGACAAGCTGCAGTGCAATGCCTGGGACGTTGCCATCTGCTTGTGCAAACAAGCTTGTGTCTCTTTGTTAGACGACAAACTTCTGCAAGAGCTGCTTGATCTCACAGCGTCTGTGTGCACCAAAGAAGTTAGGAAGGAAGTAACATTAAGTAAGTATTTTTAATTTTTTCCAAGCTCGCTATAAATCCAGATGCTTCATTGTCACAGAGTAAAGAAATTACTCACCACATGTGTTCTCTTGAGATAAAAATTTTGCAGCCCCAACTGTGTTTAAAGGCAGGAAAATATTGGTTTATTATACTTTGAAGCTGTTCTTGGTTGACCTCATTACATGCATCTGGGAGACAATGTATTCTTAAACTCCTATTCGTCGATTGCTCATGCATAGAGCTTGTGAAAAGGCATTGTTTTATTAACTGAAACAAATGAGGGGGGTGCAGCACATTAAATGAATTACTTTCACTGATCTTCTTTCAAAAGGTTGGACAATTTTTTAAAAAAATGTCAGATATTTACACTGTAAAGAAATCAAAAATGCATTTATTGTTCTGACAGGTTAGAACAATTTATTCAATCCACAGCAGCACTGTAGGTCACATGGATTAGATGTTTCCTGCAATGTAAAAAATGCCTGTGAAATAAACATTAATATGCTGTAAAATCATCACATTAAAAATCTATAATAAGAAAAACAATGAATCAGTGTATATTTAAAGGGAATAAAACAAAATGATGAATAATTGTTCATTTTACAGTCAGTGTATGTGCAAAGGATTATATTTCTTTGTGGAATTTATATGTTACTGTATTATAAACATAAAAAAATTGTAATATTTAAACCGCCACAATACAGTTACATTTACAATATAGCTTGTTTTAAAGAACTCAAATTAATAGTATACCATTTTACAAATTAAGTTGTTGTGATTTACAGTTAAATGCCCACAGACATTGACATCTTTGTTAGAATTTCAAACTGCAGGTACCACAATTTGATTTGATAGAATACATGAAACACACATTTCTGAGAAGATAAAGTAGCAGCTCTCTCAGGTCTTATCTGCTGATACAGAAACAGGAGACACACTGTCTCCCACCTCCTAGTGCACCTTATTGGTTGTGGTGTGACAAAAATGTGTAAAGCACGGCCAGGCTATGGTTAGAGGTAGTGAGGGGAGTGTGCTGTTTGCGTGAAAAATGGATAAACCAAAACATAGCCTTCTTGCTGGCACTGCAACTCTGAACGGCCCTAATGAGAGAGGAGATATGCTACAACAGCTGTGGGAGCCCCGCAGAGAAGAGAGTAGGCACAGCAAGAGTACGCTCAAGTATGGGAGTCAGTGGGCCTTTTTCCTCCTCCTGAACATTATTAAATTATATCACTGTAGATGTGTGTGGGAATTTCCTTGCATTATAAGTGCAGTGTTTGTTGGACTCACACTGACGTTGAAGTGCCAGCATTGTTTAAAGTATAAACATGATTCTGCAGCAGAGCAGCACATGACTTTATGTGCAGTTAATCTTCAGCCTAGCGCCTCATGTAAAAATGTCTGGAAAATTGATTTTAACTCATCATTTTTCTAATGCTCAGCAAGATTGTAGTTATTTTAATATCAGTCATGAAATGTTGCAAACAGGCAACAAAAGCAAATAAAGATACAGTGGGGCAAAAAAGTATTTAGTCAGCCACCAATTGTGCAAGTTCTCCCACTTAAAAAGATGACAGATGCCTGTCATTTTCATCATAAGTAAACCTCAACTATGAGAGACAAAATGAGGAGAAAAAATCCAGAAGATCATATTGTCTGATTTTTTAAGAATTTATTTGCAAATTATGGTGGAAAATAAGTATTTGGTCAAAAACAAGAGTCCATATCAATACTTTGTTATATACCCTTTGTTGGCAATGACAGAGGTCAAACGTTTTCTATAAGTCTTCACCAGGTTTTCACACACAGTTGCTGGTATTTTGGCCCATTCCTCCATGCAGATCTCTTCTAGAGCAGTGATTTTTTGGGGCTGTCGTTGGGCAACACGGACTTTCAACTCCCTCCAAAGATTTTCTATGGGGTTTAGATCTGGAGACTGTCTAGGCCACTCCAGGACCTTGAAATGCTTTTTACGAAGCCACTCCTTTGTTGCCCGGGCAGTGTGTTTGGGATCATTGTCATGCTGAAAGACCCAGCCATGTTTCATCTTCAGTGCCCTTGCTGATGGAAGGAGGTTTTCACTCAAAATATCACGATACATGGCCCCATTCATTCTCTCCTTCACACGGATCAATCGTCCTGGTCCCTCTGCAGAAAAACAGCCCCAAAGCATGACGTTTCCACCCCCATGCTTCACAGTAGGTATGGTGTTCTTTGGATGCAACTCCGCATTCTTCTTCCTCCAAACACGACGAGTTGCGTTTTTGCGAAAAAGTTCTATTTTGGTTTCATCTGACCATAGGACATTCTCCCAATCCTCCTCTGGATCATCCAAATGTTCTCTTGCAAACTTCAGACGGGCCTGGAGATGGACTGGTTTAAGCAGGGGGACACGTCTGGCACTGCAGGATTTGAGTCCCTGGCGGCGTAGTGTGTTACTGATGGTAGGCTTTGTTACCTTGGTCCCAGCTCTCAGCAGGTCATTCACTAGGTCCCCCCGTGTGGTTCTGGGATTCTTGCTCACCGTTCTTGTGATCATTTTGACCCTACGGGGTGAGATCTTGCGTGGAGCCCCAGATCGAGGGAGATTATCAGTGGTCTTGTAGGTCTTCCATTTTCTAATAATTGCTCCCACTGTTGATTTCTTCACACCTAACTGCTTACTGATTAGAGACTCAGTCTTCCCAGCCCGGTGCAGGTCTACAACGTTGTTTCTGGTGTCCTTCGACAGCTCTTTGGTCTTGGCCATAGTGGAGTTTGGAGTGTGACTGTTTAAGGTTGTGGACGGGTGTCTTTTATACTGATAACGAGTTAAAACACGTGCCATTAATACAGGTAACGAGTGGAGGACAGAGGAGCCTCTTAAAGAAGAAGTTACAGGTCTGTGAGAGCCAGAAATCTTGCTTGTTTGTAGGTGACCAAATACTTATTTTCCACCATAATTTCCAAATAAATTCTTAAAAAATCAGACAATATGATATTCCGGATTTTTTCTCCTCATTTTGTCTCTCATAGTTGAGGTTTACTTATGATGAAAATGACAGGCATCTGTCATCTTTTTAAGTGGGAGAACTTGCACAATTGGTGGCTGACTAAATACTTTTTTGCCCCACTGTAAATGTAATCAAGCTTTTTCTTTTAGCTGTTTTGAAACAACAATCAAAAAAGTTGATGATTAGTCCACATTTTCAGGGTACTATTCTCATCAAACAAAAATGATGGAATATTGTTCAACTATTCCATTACAGCTTCGTGAACCAAGAAGTTTTGATGCTAAATAGCCTTAACAAGAAGAATCCTTTTTTCACATTTTCTTCCAAAATGTTTCATGTCATCACCGCATAAGTTAAGTTTCAGTGTGATCTTTTGATAGTAAACAGGTCCAACAAACAACACCTCCATTAAAAGGGTTTTTTTTTGTAACAGGCACATTTGATACATGAAAACCTCTTATTAATGAATGACTGCTTAGTGGGAGACTGGGTCTAAAGCGTGGAAAATTAGGGACAGGTTTCACAGCAAATGGAACATTTCTTCTCTGCACGGCTCAACAACCCACTAATGATTTGAGGAAAGATCACACGGACCAAAAAAAGCCCTTTTTGTCAGACATTTCAAAGATTCTGGAAACTCTCCTTGTTTAATCCAGAGACATGTTGGTGAAATAATTCATCTCTAATTCAAAGGCCTTTGTTTGATCTCTCAGAAAATCCTGTAAAAGTCACCCTCCTTTCTCCGACTGCGTCAGATTCTTTGCATTGTGTACATTGCATCACCAGGGCTGATAAGATAGAGGTCATTAGGAGATTCGGAAAAGCTAACTATTTGTCAC
Organism: Menidia beryllina; assembly: GCA_013363375.1. Taxonomy (NCBI): domain Eukaryota; kingdom Metazoa; phylum Chordata; class Actinopteri; order Atheriniformes; family Atherinopsidae; genus Menidia; species Menidia beryllina. Next base: position 3,234,877 of record JABUIW010000031.1, on the reverse strand, counting down.
TTTACATTGTTCCAGTTCGCTTCTCCCTATCTCATCCGCTTCGGGACTTTGTAACAGTAATGCCAGTTGGCAGATGTGCTTTAATTGTTCCTAAATGGTGTTATGTTTTTCTAATTTTGGCTGGAATCCACCACCGGATGTTATAAAAGTGAACACCTATCCTGAGCACGCCTCGGTTTCCTCTCATTTCATAATAACATTTTGTACCTTCTCTACACTGCAAAGTGAGGCACGACCTCAGGGTACATTCAGGATTAGCTCCATTCAGAACCAACAGCTGTGTCTTTAGAGATGTTACTTTACAGGTAGTTCTGCTCAAATCGCATTCTTCCACAGAGCCCCTGTAAATGAAAGAGAAGTGAATTATTGCACTCAGGCTGAGCTCTGCAATCTGCAGACTGCCAGACTGATGGCCTGTTTTTGTTGCAGATCTGTCTGAGAGATTACATTATTTTTCACATTGTCCTTTGATGCAGGGTCAAGGTACAGGCTGTCTCTCCTCTCAAAGTAAAGTGGGCTCACTCTATCAAGCTTTTGGCCACAAATGCATTTTAACTAATGGAAACCCCTCCATCGCATTATCGTATCTCATATCACCATGGTGCCAGACTCTAAGCCATTGAATAGAAACAGTCAACACTACAACGGGGAATACACTCAGTAGATGTCAAGTAAGAGTAGGGATAAGTGAGGGATTTTCAAGTTTTCCTTAATGGTCTCAACACATGTTAATTGGACTTTAAAGCCTTTTGTGTCAGGTTCTTCTGATATTTGAGTCCGTTTATGTAACCTACAGCAAAAAACAAACAAACATCAAGTTAACTGCTATTCTGCAGAGCTGCAGGGAGGCAAGAAAATGAAATGTAAAGATCTCGCTGCAGCCTTTCAGTGCCAATTTTCGTCCACTGACAGCGTCATGGAAGTCCGCTTCATTTCCTTGGAAAACACACTGGAGTTCACAAGGTGGTGTTGTTCTTTGCGCAACCAATATATTTTCCTGAAAGAACACAGTTGAGACATAATTTGTTATCCTTCACAATAACAGCTCAGAGAAGGAAATCTTTCCTGATAGATAAAGAACACGCTTACAGTCAGGACCTTTCCAGTGTTTTTCATTTTTTCAGCTGTACTTTCTCATAATGTATAGGGCAAAATATCAACCTACACATCCAAGTAGCTAGAACACATATAACAACTAATAAAGACACAGTCCTGTGTAAAAGAACATCTGTTAACCCTTGTATGGTCTTCGGGTCAAATTGACCCGTTTCAAATTTTTACAATAAGAAAAATGGTACGAGTATACATTTTTTCTACCTGAAACTCAATGGCCTTACCTTATTTTCTGTGATGAACATGTATAAACAAAAAATAATATTTGAGCACACATGCTACTATACCCCACACATTTACATCCTTCGTATGGTCTTCGGGTCAGATTGACCCGCATACACAGAGACACACAAAAACATGCCCACAAGACACACAGACAAACAGAAACATGCCGACAGACACACACAGACACAAACACACACACGCATGCTTGTATGCGCATGCACACGCACGCACGCACACACACACGCACACACACACACACACACACACATAATGTTGCATTATTATAATCTAAGCAGTGAGAAGCTGTTTGCTCTCACTTTCCCGCACTCTTTCCCATTCTTTCCCGCACCCTCTTTCATGTGTCCACCTGTAAACCCCTTTTTTTCGAATGATTGTCCATAACATTTGATACATCAAACAATTTTCTCGCACTATATTCCTCGCACCTGCCCATCAAGGGGGGGACAAAAAAGATAAATACCACTGCATCACAGTACAGATTCTTCCACCCTCAGTATGACAAAAAGATTTAGCTGTCAGAGAGCTTTGGAGCTCATATTTGAAGAGAGTCAGGCACACAGCAATGTGGAAGAAGAAGATGTCTCCGAATTTGAGGATCATTTAGATATCCATTCTGATTCTGAAAGTGATTCTGAAACTGCAAAAAGTACATCTGTGGTACACATACTGTCAAATTTTGTGATGCATGTGTTTTGTAAACAGGCATGCCTGTCATTTTTCAAAAGCATCAACCCTGTTGCAAGTATTTCATAAGATAAAAGTTATTGATTGTTGAAGTTCCAGTTTATGTATTGAGAGTTTGCATTCAAAGTAATAAATGTTAATGAAAACATTGTCCCACTTAATCTTTTCCAAGATAAGCATGATCACATAGTGGATTTTTAACATGAATTATAACCTTATGACAAATAACACTTCCATTGTTAATTGTGTTCCAGGAGAGACTGATTGCATTCCCTAAACATATAAGTTATCTCAATTGTTTGAAATGTAGATAAAGACAATATTTTTAAATAGATTATGAAGTAAAATTTTATTTCACAATGGTTTTTAAAGCCCCATATATGTCACGGGTCAATTTGACCCGAGGGATACCAGAGGGTCCCAAAAGTGAAGACAATACAAGGCTCTATGGATGTTATTTTACATAAAAATGAACTCTAGTTAAGGCTGTAAGTTACTTGAAGCAAAGTAAGTGATACTTATGCATTGATTTTGTGTCAGAAATCACAAGTCACAAAGACTCTTGACATATTTCTGGTAGTTATTGTTTGATGGACTGTATTATTGATGGTTAATAGATTTGGAGACTGAAGTCCCAGTCCAAGAAGTTCCCGTCACGATCACTCCCAAATCAGATTCATACTCATAGCGTTGGTAATGTGTTCACCCTTAAAGCATTGTGATAATGGTCTATAAACCCGACTGTGTCTGATGTGCAGTGTCACAGGAAAGCTTTTGGCGAGAAGAGATAAGTTGAAGTAGATGCCTCTGACTTAAGACAGCAAATTGGTTCCTTTGCTGAATGGCTGACTGATCAGACAGGAAGTTACTTGAGGCAGATAGCTGACACGCTTAAAGAAAACCCATTACATCATAAACTAGCTAACCTGGTTTCTAATCTGCAGCCTTTAAGGTGCATCACAACTATTTGGCAGGGGACTGCATTTAGTTGTATTTGATTGCGTGTAGCATATCACTAAAGAGTGACAAAATGGACATTTCTTCAAGGACTTTTTTAAGAGCAAGTCTCAGAGAATTTACCTTTTTCATTTGCCGGTGACAGCTTTCTAGGCAAGGATTTTATTTAGTTTTTTTCTGTATCAAATTAGTTTTCTTGTGGGAAAGTTTTAGCTTAAATGGCAACATTAATGAGATTCAGCATCATAATTGGCTTTTTTTTTCCTCTGCATCGTGGAAAATCGGTTTGTGAATATTATTTCTTTTTATTTCCACTTCAGGAAATGTGAAAATGGACTGGGCATACTCACTTTGCTGAGGATGATTTCGGCTTTTGGGTTTAGCTTCAAAATGATGTTGAATGTAACTGTGGATTGTGTGGTATGCCTGAGCTGGTGTTTCATCTTAGCTGTTTGTCAGAGGTGGGAGTGAGCAGCCTTTCAACAACACCCTTATCAGACACACACATGCTCAACCAGTCTTATGAGAAGGCTGTGGATTCTCAGTGAGCTGTCACTTTTGCTTTTGTATGTTTTAAAGATTTTTTGGAGCAGGAAGAAACAGACTGAACCATAAAAACCCTTTTAATATTTAGAAATTAAGTTATCATATAAAGTTCAATATCTTTCTTGTGGTCTCGATCATTTATGCTGGACTTGAGCTTGTGGTTGTAAATTTATCAACTTGACAGAAGTGTACTGGTTAATGGATTACGTTTAACATTCAAGATATAATTCCATCTAACCCTGACACCTTTATTGAATCCTGTGTCAAAAACTGATCAATAACCCACTTGCACCATTAAAATGTGGTTGAAAGATTTTGCTGCATTTTCTACATGGACCTGTTGTAGCAATATTTGTTAACTTGTTGGATTCATGAGGAGAAATGAACGCAGGCACATTGATTGAGTGCAGCAGTGAGAGAAAAGTTTCTGTCACAATCAACACTAAATAATCAGTCTATTCAACATCGGATTTACTGCTAAAGATCTGCAATCTTCCACAGTAATGTTGATGTAATGCACACAGTAGCAGTATTTTATCGACCAACATGCGCAGAGAGGTCTGACATTTTCTTTCCCAGCATTCAAAATGCTGTTGTGCCCTGGTCAGTTATAAAATAGAAATATCTATATTATGAAATGGATTCTTCAGTTAGAAAATAACCTGTCCCTTAACACAATCTTTCTCTTTGTGCTGCTGTTTAATGAATCATGCCATCAGGGATATATCTGAGAGGTAAGATTTAAATAACTTCAGATACTGAACTCGTGAACTCCAGTTTATTTTTCCCCTATTAATCACTATATTATTTACTAATCCCTCAGCAAGCCTTATTTTGCAGCAGCTTCGTCTCTCCCAAAAATACCTGTTTCGGTTGCTTTGTTTTTGTCTCCGTAGCTGTTTCAGCACACAGCGTGCTGCCACAGAAAAGTTTATTTAGCAGTTGAAACAAGCACAGTGTCATCTCCTCACACAGTCTTGTGTGTTTTTTCATACCGGCCTATGGGAATGAGCTATTTCTGCATGATTAAGCTAAATCACACCTGCCGGTTTGTTTTAGAGGAGCAGAGAAAAGCAGATCTGCATGAGGCCTTCTCAAATAGATATTATTCTTGAGGGGGTGTCTATTATTGGTACTGTTTGTGGTTAATGCCCAACTGTGGCGGCTTTTTGTCGCTGTCTGTTTGCACACGAACGTTCAGTGACAGGCTTTACCTGGGAAAAAAGAACCGGAGGAGACACTGTTATCTTTAATAACTAATCTTCATTTATGGGATAGACTCATCCCATAAGAACAACACAAAGAGCTGTTTCTTAAGAGACAGACATCCTGCAGTGATAGTCACCCTTGTCCATTCATGGTGTGTCTGGTCTTTTTAAGATATATCAAGACAAAAAAGAACATCTGAATTTAATAATAGGGATATAAAAGTAGACGTTCTCTCAAGTAACACTTCCAGTGTGTTCACACCACTCCTGCACATTCAGCCAAAGACAGGACAAAACGCAACTTAATAGATAAAAAACTCAATTTAAGTTGGATAGGTCAAATTGGAGTCAGGGATTGGGTGTGCACTCAAAGACTGGGGCGATTGTGTGTACACCCCCATGTTAAAACTGCCAGTTTAGGAAAGGACTGGCATTTTTTTACGTCATTGTTTTACTGTTGCTTGAAGAATGAGTCACTATCAACATTACAAAATTAGTTTCTACGCAAGCCTTAGTACTCCTAGACCCCACCAACTCCTGTCATCTTAACCATTAAAATTGAATTTCTTTTCTGTTATGGCAGATTCATGTGGTACTGCTGACGTCAGAATCTCTCTATTATCAGCCGGGATGGGGGTTTCTCAAGAAGATATATTTGTTGAAATGACAGATTGGTGATAAGGGTTGTTTATCAGTCTGAGCACCTCCCCCCACTGTAATCTCATCTCTTCCAGTCTCTTTCTTCACCTATGCCAAACATACTTGTTACACCGATTAACAACAGGGAAGCTGAAGACTCAGCATGGACTGTAGACTGATACCAGGCTCTGACTGATTTTCACTTGATCTCTATCTTTTAATGTTTTGATCCAAGCATCCTGGGATCATGTAATTCATGTTCGGCAAAAATAGATGCTGTTAAAGTTTAGTCTCTCAGCAGGATAATCTTTTAACATTTTCTCTCAGATTTGCCCAAAATGCAGTCGTGACTTTTAAAAAACTGTTTCATTTAACTCCCGCTAAAGACTTGTTGGTTTGTGTCGGTCACTGTTAGCAAAATAAGAATGCTTTTTCCTTTTCTAAGTAATAAATCTTAAAACTAATTAAATGTTAATAAGCTTTAAATTAGGTAAAAAGTTTAACCTACAGTTGTCTTACTTTCTATAAATTTGTTTATTGTGTTAATTGTTTTCTGCATAACTAAATGTGGCAAAAACACATTTTGAGACCAAGTGTGCATTCACATTATTCTTATCTCTTACAGTGAGCTGAAAAGAACAAATGAAACATCTTGCAGCATCTCACCTTTTTTGGAGGTGATAATTTGCTCCCTGGATACGAAAACAACTCAGGGGAGCTATAAATGAAAAAGTTTCTTCTGGCTCGGGGGAAAAATAAGTGTTACAGCATGATTTTTACACTTGACTCAACAAATGAGTGTGCATTCATTGACACAAGCTACTTTGTTTCACCTGGTAAATCAATTCTTTATTGTTCAGCTGAAATTACAATGTCAATATGCTGTGGTGTTTTACACAAAAATCATTCATTAATTTACTCAGGACACCTTATGCGAGAATTCTGTAATGTGACTTATGCAACTGCTAAATGGATACATTATGAAATATTTTTTTCAATTTGGAATATGTCCATGATTTATTGATGCCTTTGAATAACAGCTAACCAAAATAGATTTTTGTTGAGCTGAAAAGACATTGGAAGGATTCAGGTGGATGAGTACCATATTTTATTCATGTCTGGAGTCATTTTAGATTTAGCTCAGTTGAATATTTATTACTATACCTGTTACATTTTGAATTTTTGGTAATTTTTGTTTCTCCCCTAATTATGTTCAACTCCCATGGACTATGTCCAATTTGGACACCAAATTATCCACGTTTTAACTGATTTTGAAGATACAGACTCTGCAATAAATCGAGATAAAATGAGGTATAATAATACAACATCTGTCAGGAGTCCAGATTGTAGGACAGAGAGTGAACTGGTCAGGTAAAGTCGTCTGATCTTATTCAGTGTTTCGGAAGAGGAAATCAGTCTGTGATGGATCGACTGGCAAACTGTCCAGGGTGTACCCCACCTATTGCCAAGTGGGCAGCCCAAAGACGGACAAAACCCAACTTGTCAAACACTCAACAAGACAGATGGGACTAAAGTTTTGTGGTAACGGTAATGGGTAAGTGTATATCAACACGGTTAATTTACCAGCCACATTGCTCTCATTCAGATGGCTGAACACATCCCAATTTGATTGAAAAGCAGCTGGTGGCCACATAAAGCATATTTAGACTGTCACTGTACTCTAATGAAATGATTATTTTCGACCAACAACATAATCTGACAAAGCCTCCACCAGCAACTTAAAATATGTGCGTAATTGTCTTTTTTTCTAATCATCTGAGTTATTGTTGAGGAAAAAACTGTACTGTTTCCATGCATGTGTACTTGATTGATTGATTGATTGATTGATTGATTGATTGATTGATGAATACTTTAATGATCTCACATGGAGAAATGAACAGGAACACCAGTCCTATTGAACGGCCATCTTGAAAAACAATTATTAAAATCAACATCTAAATGTTGTTTTCCCATCAACGCAATGCTGTATTTATGCTGATAAATATCCAAATGCTCTGCAGACAGAACACCGGACTCAGAGGTTATAAACACTAAACACTGTGCTGTTTTGCTCAATGGTCAGAGGTTTATTCATTTATTGGTCTGTTTATATCGATATCATATTGTAAATTACTTGGATGTATTTTGGTTAGAGAAACTTTACATCAATAAAGTTAGTTACTTAATTTTGTTAGTTTTCTGTAATGTTGTAATGTAACGTTGTAATGTTTTTGTTTGTTTTGCTGTAAAGATGTATCCATCTTGCTCCTAGTATATGTATTGCACATAAAATCTGGTTCAGTATGTTCCTGGTTTTTACCTGTAAAGCTTAAAACCCTCTGGTTGTGATACTGCATCTGATTTATGGGTCTCTGTTCCATCCTTTCACATCTTTACCCCAACAAAGAGGTGAATTTCAGTTTTCTGTGTATAATGGTGTGCATATTGCAAGAATGTAAAAGTGGTGATAGGCATTTCCTTTAGTAGTAGTTCAAAGAAAGATGAAATACAAAGGTCTTATAGAGCATATTTAAAAATAAGTTTTGACCAAAGTGGTACAAATGTGTTTATGCATTTAGCTGAAGCTTTTAGCCATAGTGTCCTACAAATTATACACAATGTTACAGTTATCATCAATTTAACAAGAATTTCTCTAAAGGAAAAACCCCAGTCAGTGGTGACAGCTAAGAATTAGAGAAGAGTACAGAAAGAGTAGTAGAGGGGGTATAAAGGTATGGGTAAGAGTTAGGATAGGAGATTTAAAAAATCTGACAAGAAAAAAAATTGCTAAATGACTGTAAAATGTCATCTTAAATGGAGACTTTTTTTTTTTTTAAATTCAGACTATGTGCATTGAGTGTTTATCTGAAAACACAGATCACAATCATGTTCAACTGGAGTGTCAGAAATTATCTGAAAAAAAAAGAAAAACAAGTGGAAAGTAAACCACCTCTATTTCACCTGGTTATGTGACATGTCTGTGAACTTTTAACCTCTCTTCAACCTGCATCATAAACTGTATATTGAAACAGAGCCAAGTTTAATGTTGCTATAATATGTCTTCTTCAATGGTTCTCCAGAAAATTAAAGAGACCAGACGATGGATATTTTTTCCATCCGTATCCAGGGATTATTGTATATAAAGTATTTTGTGGGGATTACAAGCATGAGAAATTGGTTTCAACTCTGGGGTAGAATTAGTGTCAAATTCAATGTCAAATAAGGATTTGGCAACGGCAAAGAGTGAAAGAAGAGTCAGTTTATGGAACATGCTGATGTATCTTTGGAAACATGCTGCAGCAGACATGCAGATGATTATTTTTCATTTTCATGTCAAACAAGTAATTACTGAAAATTACTGTAAGGGATGTTGAATAGCTTCATGATTAATAACAGCACCTTTTTGAAGCTCATCTACGTCTGCTGTTCTGCTGCAGGTTCACAACTGTCTTTCTCTCTCACAGCATTTGTCCAGTATATGCAGGGATGACCAACTCTGACTTATTCATAAACTATCAATGAGATGGTCTGTGTTGACGGAACGAGGCCATGTTTTGTTTCGCAGCAGACAGTGAAGGCCGAGTCAGAATCTCCCATCTCTGCTTGTAGCCTTATGCTATTGAAAAGACTGCTGTACATCACATAAAAGAAAAGGGCCTGATCACGCACGTACAAAACAAATTCAGGCTCGCGTTAGAATGGAGCTCACCTCAAGTTCAGCTACCCCGAAAGCAACTTAATGCAGTTCTGCACTCTGAGGAGGAAGAGAATCTCAAGACCTATCAACCATTCACTCCCAAAGAGAAACCTTCACTTATTACCAGCAGTGTCAGCTTTAACCGGACACATTTTCTAATGCGTCTGGAGTCCGGATGAATCACTGATTGTACAGAAATCCAACCACAGACAGCTCTGCGGATCGTTTCATCTGCAGCATTAAAGCAGGTGGAGCAGGTCAGGTTCCTCTCAGCATATCAATGCTCAAGTGCAATCACCTGCTGATTCAGCACACCACTCAACTGGATAAGGATGAAATGAGGAAAAAAGATCTCATCTTCCCAAGTAGGACCAGGTGTTATGGGAAATATTCCACTTCAAGATTAGACTTGAGATGATGTGAGAAACTTAGCAGTGATTAATGTACTGATATGACAGGGTTCAAATTTCAGTTTTGTTTTTAGGGGATGGAATTGTTTATTGAGTGCAAAATAGACATTTTTGTCTGATTATGTCATTTTAAATAATGAATATATGTAGATAATGAAATGTGCTGCATTACATATAAGCTATATGTGCATATAAGCTATATGTGATATATATCCCATATTTATTACAATAACCTTTGTGTTAGACACAATAACCTTTGTGTTAGGCAAACATATGAGACTTCTGTTTTACTACATTCATGGAGCTTATTAACAGCAAATGTTCAAACATTTAGTTTTTTATTAAAAAAAACACTGACATTTAAAATTGTTGCCAAAAAATATTAGTTCTGTGATTTTTTTTCTTGCCCAGTCTTGCACTTGTTAGTCCTTTTTTAGTTTTAGGGACGTTTGGGTCTAGAAACTCTGATTGTAACTCTGGCATGATGTTTTACTTTTTCCAGAAGCTAGTTCATTTTAAATTGTATTTATTGTTTTTGGTTTAAGGAATAATATCTTTTTTTGTCAAGGTCATTGACTCCATTAATGTGGATTTTGCCATAAGTGGTTTGAGCCCTACAAAACCTTCATAGTACTGATGGCTCAAGGCAGCTAACACTTCAGAAGTGGGATTTAGTCCAGGGGTGAACAATTGCCTGTCACCATCTTTGAACTTTCAATTCTGACTTTGATCATTTTCAAAGATTAGTATGAATGTTGATGCTTTTATAGAAGAATTGCTTAGTAGAAAAATACTATTGACTGAGATTGTCTTCTGTCTGACCTGTTCTGTCCCAAATGACTGCTATCAGACTTAGTGCTTTTAATTATTTAGGAGTAGAGCCAAGAATATGTGCCCGGGCTGTATTAAACAAGGTGGATCAGAGTACTGATGTGGGCCTGATGCACATAAAAGATGCTACTCTTCTCAAGTTACAGCATGATGGTTTTACACAAATCCAATCTGACAAGGATCTCCTGGGTTTTTCACGGAGAAGTGCGTGCGGTTCATCGCTTAGGTTAACCAAGGCCAGATCATCCTTACGTCAGGATAAACTTGCTATTTTGAAGATTTTATGCACTTTCTTTTCTTACTCTATATGCTCTATAGAGTAAAAAAGATTTAAACTTTGTAATTATACTTAGATGACAGATAGAGAATGAGTTACAGTTAGCTGTTAAATGGAAATGATGTGAAAAATCAAGAAATCGGTGCAAAACTGGAAATCCTGCTCAAAAACGTGTTGATTTTGAATTAATGCAGAAGGAAATAACCTTGTATGTACTGTTACCATGTACAGTTTTGTGTTACTCGACCTGTGCCATCAACCTCTGACAGTTACATGCACCCTCAGCGTTTTTTTGCCAAACAAATCAAGGAAGTTTTTCTTCTTTATTGCAACATCTCAAAAGGTTTGATTAGCAATAACATGCCAGCACAGAACACCATTCGCACACTAAACATGGTGTGCGAAATTCCCACCAGATGTGGGTAAAGTGATAAGTTATTTTTACATGCGATGTTACGGTGCAGCTAAAGGAAGAGACAGGCTTGGCTTTCTTTCCCCACATTCAAATTATGAAGATTAACCAACACCCTGATCTGTGAAAGGCGCTCTGAGAGGAATTTGAATTTTTGCACGGGAGCAGACTCCATCTGTTGATAGAATCTGCCCCCCCTCATACCCAATGCCACCAGAGCAGCATCATTGTCGATGTCCCCTGTAAAACCTAGCGTCTCACATTGTGGGTCTGTGGGGCAGCAGTTGATACAGATGTGCAGCTGTTAGACTGTCACACCTGCGTTTCCACGCTGCAGCTCTCTGAAAGCAATAGGGAGACAGCAGCTTACCTTAGCAGAGCAGAACCACAAAGTGAAAAGTCTTTATTCATCAACTTCACTGTGAGCAAGTGGAAACTCAGATATCCCCTTCCACAATATTTGTTGAATAAAATATTGAGCTCTCTTGATCCAAAATGTCAGTTTATCAATTGTCAACATTTTTATTGACATGAGCGGTTTATCACTCGGAGGATTTAGCAGAATTCATCCTCTGATGTTTGTGGTCATCTTCATCCAAAGGTTGAAATGTTATGGCATCCCAGAGGTCATTGCTGTTTTGGTGGAACACAAGTAGGAAAATCCATTTAAAAGCTACTCCCATTTTTAAATGTTCAATTTTGTTTAATATGTAGCTGTCTGTTTGTTTTGGATACTCCCATTTTCCCTAATCCCTTTTTGCCTCAGTTTTTATTTATTTATGTCATGTATGATTATATTGCATCATTTAACATTTCACTGTGTACTTTTTATTACTTTATTTTGTTGCTGTGGAGACACAGAGTCATTACAGGAAGCGACAGGTTTTATGTTCAGATTTTTGCCTTTTTTCATTAATCATGCTCAAAACATTTTCATTAGCTGTTAACACCTCTGTGGTAATTGTTTTTAGTCTATTCTTCAGTTTACTTTGCCTTTTAAAGTGCTGCGATGTTACACAGAATTCAGGATTTCATTAAAGTTGGTCAGGTATGACATTAAAAATGTGCTTTTGTTTCTTTTTAAATGAGCACAGCACATTGTTGAAAGTCAACTAATATGATGAATGACTAAAAGGAAATGAGTCATAAACGGAGCATACAGGTACAAAGCCACCATCTTCGGCCTCTGGTGAGCAAGAGTGTGACTAATTGAGTTTGTCAGTCCTCCTTGTTCCCATCATGTGCTGACGAGTCGCTGTGAAGTGATGACAGTCAATCCATTTAAAACGGCTCTCTGAAAGGGAGTCATTTCCTTAAAGAGGCATGTGTCACATAATGGCAACAATAATGAGATTTTTCCTTAATGAGAAACTTTTGTCACCAGAGAGTTGCTGGCTGAACAGCTTCTTAATCACTTAAGCTGAATGGTAATACTGTCACTCTGACCGGAACAGCATTGTGTGTCATTAAGCCTTTAAGATCTGAAGTTCATGATGTGTAGCCTCATTAATAATATATTCTTTGCGGTGAAAATAGTGTATTAAAATATTTGAATTAACGTTAACTTACTATTCCATCAACAAAAATTTTGTTGCAGCCAAATATGCGAAGATGGAGGATTTTCATAGTAAATGGAAAGCAAATCTAGATTTAAAATCCAAATTTGAGAAGCACTGAAGAAGCTGATGCATTACAGAGTAAACAAAGATGTTAACTGACTACTTAACTAAAATATTTATAATTTAACTCGAGGAAAATAAAGTGTAACCGGTCACAAAGTTTCTTATAAACTTACCAAACTACATGCTAACCTTAGCATGATATGTCCATATAAAAATATTTATTCAGAGTATTCTACCTTCACTTATCTCTTATCTGGTTAGTGCAAATGTATGGAGTGGCATTCTCATGATGTGATGATCTGTGATCCCTGGATTCTCCTGCCTTGCTCTTTAGCAAGAAACTGAACAGCACAATGTTGTTGTTTGACTGTGTGTATGATACTGTAAAACACTGCATTGTTCAAGACTACAAGGACCAGCAGGGTCAGAATAAGGATAAATATGACCTCTAATGGAAAACTGTTCAAAAACACCAAAAATATAACAGAGTTTAGGTGCAATTCACTTAGGCATTTTAACTCTTATCCTGCTGGTAATCACCTGTTCTTTATTTAATAACCTGCACAACTGCTCGTTTCTGAATGATCCTCTCAGCATCTCTCAAAATCTCAATTGAAATGTATTGGCCTTACTTTTTACTATACCAAATTTTTTTCTGTCTCTTGTCTTTGCATTTGGTTAAACCTTAATATTCCTCCTGGCCTTTTGGAAACTCTTATCCTATCTTGAACAGAATATACCAGAGACGTATCAAATGGTATTTATTTTTAAACCATTCAAATAACCATTAAATGACATAGTAAAGTGACTTAAATTGTCTGAGAGATGACATTTAACAGGCAGATGGGTCTCGTTTGATCCATCTCTCTAAAATCTGACACAGGAACTGGGTTGTGAGGAAAGTTGATTTTGCTTCAGTGGCACTGGTGACTTCACTCCGGAGGGAGGCACATTGACTGCCATCATTTAATCAGCCTGTTGGAGCATCTGCTCTCTGATTTTTAAATAGATCATGTAAGGAGGTGAAGATATCTTTCCTTGTACCGATCACTCACAGCAGGCTCCAGAGCAAGCCACACCGTATATATATGAATTACAGGTGCATGCAGAAGTCACCTGGGACTCCCTGATGAAAGTCGTGATCTGTACAGTGGCAAGTGTAGCAGGGAAAAACAATTTACCAGATGGCATCTTCAATAAATGAGAAAACGAGAGATCTCTTTCACCAACGTGTAGGAGGATATCCACCGACGGGATACTGCAACCAAGCGTTGGGCCATTTTTGAACGTGATGTCACAAAGAAGTCTGCCGTGGTTGTTGGTGGAGTTGATTTACATTTTAAAATGTAATGAAATGAATAGTGGAATTTCTTGAGATCATATTGTGAAAAAATATGATCTGAATTATCTGAAAACAAATAAAATGTAGAAACTTTTTTTTCACAATAATCACTTTAAGAGACCCTGGTGTATAAACACAATCTTCCTTTATTTGTTGTCGGCTTTCCATTACAAGAAGTTCATTAAAAGACTTAATTTACGGAAAACTATCTCGATCAGCAGATCTTGCTGCAGAAATTGGGACATAAAATGCAGATTCTTAAAAAACAAACTAATCAGTGTGTTGCTCTGTGCACATGAATAAAGCACATTAAAGCTGATTATTGTCTTCCTTTACAGTGCAAGGTAACAGAAAGATTTTTATTCAGCCTGGGACTAGATACATAAATCACGCCATCACACAAAAAGTAGGAACTGTAAATCTGACAAAATGTGTCTGTCATGCATCCAAATATAGATTTATGTGTGACACAAATATTCACACTCTTGACAAGCTTTTTTTTCTTTTTTTCTTCTTTTTTTTTGCTTTTCGTAATAATCAAAAACAAACTGGAAGCTTTAAGCTTTGTGTCTTTGGGAAATGTTTTGTTTGATTCATGAGATATTTCTAAAGATTGTCCCACCAGAGAAGACCATAGATCAGGTCTCAAGGATAGAGCACCTTACAAGAAATTATATAAAAACTACAGACAATTATATTCAATATTTCAGCATGAAGACCTTGAACTTAACCGAATAGAAAAAATATGACCTTAGAACCATAGACTCCCAGGTCAGCTAGTGCTTCAACATTATGATAAAGGGCAAGGACAGCATTTTATTTAAAGAGAGACATCATTTAATTGTTTACAGTCATCTTCCAGGCTTATTTGATCAGAATGTGATAGATCTATTATAGCAATATGCATATTAAGAATATTAAAACATTACATGTGCAGAGCTGAGATTTCCAGGTGTGTGTGTCAATGATCCTGGGCTCCTGTTCCAAGTACACTTCAGTTCACAGATGTGCAAGTGCACCTGCTGAAATCTCTGAAATCAGAGATGCAGACTGATAGAGAATCCATCAAAATCATTTAACTGGCTATAATATACTCTCCTGACTGCAGGCAGTATCTGCATCATCAGCATCATCTAAACTTGGCTGTTACTCTGCCTCATTTACTTTTACGAGGGGTATTAGCTGACTGCCTTGAAGCATTTTCAGATACACCGTGTAAATACAACACATTTCGTAGTTGTCTGAAATTAGCTTCCCCTTTAAAGGCTATTCCCGTGTTCAGAGGGAGTTTTCCACCGAAGTGTTGCAGGGAGAGTTTGGAGCCTATCGGAGCTGCAACTTGGGAGGTCAAGGGGTGGTCATCTTGGGCAGATCACCTGTTAATCACAGGGCCAGCTAAAGACAAAGGAGACCAATTTGTGCCATGTTCACGCTCCTGCAGGCATGCCCAGAGTGAGTTTTGCCTTGTTGCTCTGTTTTTCTTAGAAATATGCAGAAACAGCTTTGGTGTCTGGTGAATGTCCAATATTTTCAAAGTAAAGTCCTTTGGAAGTTGTTTGGAGGAGGAATATAAGTTAATGTCCATGTCTTTGCAGAAGGAGTTAGTTACCATGAACGTGCTACCAGCAGCCCAACCAGAACATTAACAGATGGAATTCATATATACTTCGATTTTAAGAGACAAATGCATGCAAATTGTAAACACACATTTAAAACTTCTATCTGTTTTGTGAATTCATCCACGAGATGCTTGACCAGCTTTATTTGGATATATTACTGCATCAGATTTACTACTTTTAAATTTAATTCATAATATGGGATTGAAGGGAAAACAAGCTGTATGTGGATTGAGCAAATTGAAAATAAAAAGAGGACAATGTCTGATTTTTCTGAGCCACTCAGGATAGATTTGTAAATACTGATACTGGATTTAAAATGTTTTACATTTTACTGTTTTACATTGAAAGATGATTCATTTCTGTTTGGGTGACTTTCTGTAAGATAGAAGGGTTCAGTACTCACTCCTGGCATTTTTCCTGTCTATTACCCCCGTGGTTCACGCTTCCGTTAACTTTTCTCCTGACTGATTCAAGCCAACAATCCTTTCAACCATGAAATCCCAAATCACAGGTTAGTTTACTTCAGTCAAACAACCCCCTCACTCTGAGTCCATCTGTCTCGCCTGCTGACATCAGGGCAAGTGCACTGTCGGGGTCGATGATAAATTGATATTCTGGATCATAAAGACCTTTCCAATCCAGCGTGTACATCTGCAGTTGCAGCTTTGAGGTATTAGTGATTACAATTGCTAACAAACATTTTTCAGTCTAGAGGTCACTTTCTGATGCTTTACCCGGTCAGCTCTATGATACCCTGACGTGGAAGGATTGCTCCACGTCAGGAGCAATCAACACACTGATTTAAAAATATTCACATTTAACTTGTTTTTTAGCATAGTCAACATAAAAGGAGAGTCTTGTGATTAAAGCTCAGTGAACAGAAAAACTTAAACTGATTTCATCTTCAGCTGGAGATCTGCCCAGCTGTGGCTCTCATACTTTCATGTTTGGAAATGGTACTAAGCCTTGTTTCAGCCCTGATTGATTCAATAGACCAATATCGGGAGCTGTCTTATTTTTAATCCTATCAAAGTAGTGAGTGGTAGTGAACTTGGTTATTTATTGTGCTGTGGAACAAAAAAACAACATTGAAACAAGTTTATTGGCTGTGATGTTTGAGTATGTAATAAAAATAGAAAAAATAAACATTTACAAGCAAATATGCCTGCTGTTGGAATTAATTTTGTCTAGATATAAAAAAGTCTTAGATTAAATTAAATTATCAGAAAAATATTATAAAGAGTAAATAATTGTGCTATTCAAATTAATGTTAAGGATTAAAAGGAGGTTAACGTAATATGCCAAGTATTTCATTTCTCTTTTAGTTTTGGGCAGTTTTAATCAGTCCTCCACTGAAACAATTAGATTACTCAACTGTTTTCTCACACAGAATTAGTTTTTTTCTGTCATAGATGATAATAATTCAAACCAAACTGTAAAGCATATAAAGTCTAAAGAAATGTCAAGCTCTTAGGGTGGTCAGTCTCTTAAACAAAACGAGCCACCTTCGTCCTTGGGGAATACGCTCTCCATCCACTCGCTCAGCACTTCCGCACGACAAAGGTCACCAAACATCTCATATCTGCAGAGGCAGTGCAGAGGTGGCAGTTTGCCTTTCCTCTTTGCTCTTTCAAAGTACGTTACATGAAAGAAAAAATCACCCCACGGACAATGCTAATTTCCAGGTAATTGTCAAAGTGTCGAACTGTGCAGAAAAGAGTTTCCTGCAGATGATAAAGCTCAAAGCTCAGTCATTTAAGACTCAAGGGAAAAGAAGCATTCAGTCGAAACCCAAAGCACTGCAGATTCCCTGTTTGATTCACTTGCACTGAAGCTGCCATATAATAAATGACTGTCAACATTTGCTCGAGCAAATTGTAGGATTTTGACTAACTAACCTCACACTGTTCACAGCTCCTTCTCTTCTCTACGTTTTTATCTGTCTTTGGTCATCACTGTCATGTTACTGATGTTTTTTTTGGGGGGGGGAATGTTTTCCTTCTGCATCTACCTACATGATGCAGGCTCCTATATTTTGGCATGTACGTTGCTAAATGACAAAAACCTTAAGTCACAGCAGGTATGCTCTCATGTGCCTGCATTGCTCAGCTATTTGACAGCAGAGTGACAACCTTTGAGATGATGCCAGATTCGATTATCTCTGAAGTATGAAGTATATTTGCGTCTGTGGCTGGGAGAAGTTCCAAAATCTTCAGCTGAACCCATATTAAAACCTAATTTCTCTTTCAAAGGGCATTGACACAAGTTTGCAGTCTCACTGTGCCTTGCTGACAAAACTCCTGTCTTATGCGTTTTGGTCCAATAAGCATTCAGAATAGCCCCTTTAAACCTCTTATCAAAGTGGACAGGTTTACCACTGCAACGCTGTGTGCTGCCAGAGTTGTGAGGCACCCTACTCGTGTTCATTACAAACACAATGTGACCATCTCTCTCATGGCCACTGTCTATCCCTCCAGGCACAGGAGGCCATCGTGCAATTGTCTACCTCAGACCTGAAGTTATCCCCAAACAGACAATAACTACAGTTCAGTGGCCGGGGTCTCCTGCAGTGTCATAGTTCTGACTTTGCAACAGGATGCACACATGGGCATGTTCTAAATAAGGCAAAAAACAAAGATATATTCAGTTGCAAGATGGTGGTATCCAATCTCAAACAATATGGACGTATTTCCCTTCTAAGAGTATTGAACCACCTTTAATTCTTGTACACTTCCTTGAAATTAGGCTTGTTATACATATAGCAAATGGTTTAAATGTGTTCAAACAACAACACAACAACTAGAAAACCAATATTTTGAATGAGAACATTTATTCTTCAAAACTGACTCAATGTTCTTAAACAACTACTGTTCATCTCTCAGGTCCTGTGTCTGGTCTTTTCTGGATTTTTCATATTTTAGCAGGACATCACCTTGAGATACTATCCTAGGCTTCCAAGTTATTCAATTGTTGCCAAGATTTGCTTGGTAGCTCCTTGTTGTTACAAAAATACAATGACAAGCTTGTCAAACTGAGTTATCTTTCTTGTTATTTTTCATTGATACAACTAAATAAATGTGAATTTATGAAACTCTATGTAATTAGAACATGTTGGGAAAAGAGCCATGTTATGTTGTCCTAAAGTTTTACTGAGATGATTTGGTGGATGAGGACAGAGTTAAGAGGTGACAGATGGAATCCAGATCCTCAGGTTTAAGGTTTTATGTTATATCCAGAAAGCTTGATCTTGACTAAATGCAAGAATAAATAGAGACTTTTAATGCAAAGGAAGCTGATCACTGGAAAATAAGAATAACTTTAATATGTCGATGTTGGCTGATGAGTTTCAATCGGTTTGCATGCATATACACGAAGAGAGCCTCTCAAACGTCACTTTAATTAGTTTATATATTTGTATGAACATGTTTGGAGCAAAGCGAGTGTTTGTTATCTTGTTTCTGATGTATAAAATCACTAGCATTTTAATGGAGCCAAAGTCACTGTAAGAAAATCTGATACTGTGGACATGGTTCTGACTCTTGTTGAATGAAAGAGCTAAGCTGCATGAAATCAATATTTCATAATCACTTCATCATCTGCCAAAATAACAAAAATTCAACTTGACAGCTGCAAAACATGGACTACACTGACTTCTTTAACTAGTGATGACAGAGGGACTGTTGGGCACAATGGCTTGTAATATCAATTGAAATACAGACACAAAGCAGAGTCATGGTGCACACCGGCTATGCATCCAATAAAATGCCAAAAGTGTTCGCAGGCTTAACTAAATGTGTCCCGGTTATTGTTCATGATTCATTTTTAAATAACAAATGCAGGGTTTGTTTTTTTTCGCAAAGCTTTTGATACCTTGGAGGCCTGTAATTATGATTTATTATCCATTTTCCATGACCTCTACTCTTAATTCATGCATTTTCTTTACAGCCAAGGCAACACCCTTATTTTTTGGTTTTAATTTTCTCTGTGATACATTGTCAGGCAGGGGCCTGGAACACATTAACAATGATACAACATAAAATGTCTAAGGCTATTATTTTTTTATTTGTTAAATCCCGGCAATCTACAGGCAACATTTCAGCCCCGACTTTAAAGCGAGCTGGCTGCCAGTGTAAATCAAAAGCAAGACTGTGGTCATTATTTCCACGGCGTCATTTGGAGGCGGAGAGTGTCTCCTCGCTAAACTGGACCAACATGTCCTGAAAGCCAAAGCACCGTCTGTGTTACAGATGATGCAGACTGAACTGTTCCGGTCATGTGTAACAAATCACACTCCCAAATGGGATTTCAGAAGTCACAGCACAGATGTGGCCAGTGATTATAGTCCAGTACGTAATGTTTACAGATGAACGGAGCTTAACTGAAACTCATTTGAGGAATTAAATGATAAAATGACAATAGAACCTGAACCATTTATTACACGTAATACAACATTTGCTAGTGTATTGTTGTTTGCTGTAGAAAACTTCAACAGAAAACCACCACCTGTGGATACAAAACTAAATTATGTATGAAGTAATCTGATCTTCTGTTTGAAATACAACAGATTTGACTGTATTTCAACACTTGAATATGGTTAGTTCCATGGTATGTGCCTAAAGGGACATGAAAGCCACACAAACATTTCTAGAAGATTTTCATCATAAGACGAAAAAAGGGCAATTCAGTTCAACTTTTCAACAGATGAGGTTTTTTGGTATATGGACCACAGATATCTAACATCTGAAGGTTGTTAGAGTACGGCAAAGCAGCCGTTCGACTGCATGTGCTCCATCATATTTACAGATTCTACTTTGCCAAATTGGTAACTTATGAGACAGTGGCTCATAAATAACAGCTACGAATAAATGGAGCTCGCAGCTCAAGCATCTACCTAATTTTCATCAAAGCAAGTCACCCTTAGAGCTGGAAAAATTACAGCAGACTCTGTGTGCAGCCGCCTGTGAAAGGTAGAGGCAGAGACCGTCTACAAAGAGCTGCAACCACTGATAACGTTTCATGTTAGACAATGAGCACTTTAATAAGAGAGATAAAATGAAGATGTGTGTGTATGTGAAACTGAGGGTTTAATTTCTAATTTAAATAGTTACACAAAAGTTAATGTAAAATGTCTGCTTTCAGGAGAAATCTGCCAGAGGGCTATTTTTAAGGCTATGTTTCACGCTGCTCCCCACGTTCTTCTATATTTTCGTTTGATTCAGAGCTTTTGCACATTTCCTGCGCGATGCAACAAATGAATTATTTATTCATAAAGTTTAAACATCTGTGTGGCCCATACTGTAAAAGTATGCAGTGTTCGCAAAGCTGATGCTATTTCAAAACAAGGTTTTATTCCAACCCTCTTTGAGAGGCTGTGTTAGGAGGTGAGGTGTCGTATTTGAGCACATACACTAACTGAATGTTCACAAGTGTGGCACAGTCTTGGGACTACTGATGTACTATGCTCAGTCCCCATACAGGCGACAGCTATTTTCAGTTTTTGTTTGAAATTGCTCAGAGCTGGGGGGATTTAGGGATTTGAGGACTGCAGGCAAATGTTGTCTTACTTACCTTTCAGCCTTTCTTTTCCTCAAAGAAAGCTATTGACGGTGCTAGATGAAGTCAAAACCATAAAGATGGCTTAATAAAGGTGCTGTAAAAGAGGAGGCACCATCAACATTATGAAAGCACAGGGTTTCTAAAATAAGAATTTGTCAATGCTCCCAACAAATGCCCTTTATTAAAGCATTAAAAGCTACTAAAAGCACATATGCCATTGTAAGATAATAAAATCTCCCAATCAAACTTTCTCTTTGTATAGGATTACATGTGCAGTACTTATTATTCTTAAGTTCTTGAAACACATTTTAAAAAAATACTGATTAATAAAATATCTGTTTTTGTCAAACAATCAAGGAACTGTGTATGATCCCTTCTTTGATCTTGATTTGCAGCCTAAACCTCCCCAGTTTCAAAAGATTTTTTAAAGAAAATCTGTAACATTATGCTGCCTTATTGTTTACTTTTTTGTTGGCTTCAAGTAGTGCAAGGTTTTACATGAAAAATGTATTAATCTGTATACGGCAAGGCATGTGCAGGTCTGTCACTAGATTCACTCGTAATGCTTCAATACTGAAATGAATGGTGTAAATGCTACATGTGGGTAAACTAGCTCTTTGTTTTTGATTCCACTGAGTCAATGGAAATGTGTTCTGGATCTTTTTGTTTTAAGTTTAACTTTGGAGAACATTGACAAACTAACTTTGTGGTTCAGACCTATTTGTATCTAAAAGTCCTGACTTTTAAAAAGGTGTACAAAATCAGATAATTGGAAATTGAAACTAATATATTAGCTTCTATAGTCTTTTGAATTCTAGTTTGTTCTGCAGAAGTGTTTTCTGCCATCAATGCTACATTACTGCTGCTCACTGACAGAGGACACACACATTTTTCTCCAAATGATGTCTGCTAACTTTTGTTGTCTGTAAAGTTTACGTGGCTTGGAGCATCGCCTGTGGTGAGTTTTACTGTACAGATCTCTGCTGTAACTAGGACACTCTGATGTGGAGAGAAATATGTACACTTCAAACATGGAGCACAAACAGAATTTTGAGCAAAGATTCAGTCACTCTAATTCAAGGACAAGAAGATTATATTAGCTAATTCAGTATTATCATATAATAACCCAGTTCTGATGCTCATATGCTGTCTATCAGGATAGATTCACCACATAAATGCAAGCTTTGCAGCGAAAAAAAAATCCAATATTGTTATTCTTGTTCCAGAATTTGATATTATAACTTGAGGTGCTGGAGAGTTAAAGAGTTTATGAAAATTAAACTGCCATCAATTAAGATTTCAGACAAGCTCTCCCTATTCTGCTTTTGATATCAGTATAGATCAAATTATAGTGTTTCGATTCAACAGTTTTAGTTATTAACTTTTGTTTTTTAATGATAAGTATCATTGTACTTTCCGATTTAAAGGAGAGATCAATTTTGCACATTTGCCACAGTAGATACGCTTACATTTACAGAACGGTGTGATACACCAGGAGCACGAGCTCAGGCACTGAAGTGTACAAACAGGACTGAGCACATGTACACTCAGCATAGCAATTGATTTAACACCGACGCACTGATTGAACTCTGTCTTTTAGCCTGTGAAACTAAATTGTCTCATTCTGTGGTGGAAATGCTCAGACTCAGAAGACAAAAGTGTCGTGTGCACATCTTTCTTCCCTCGACTCACTGCCATATTCACACAGGGACTGTTTAGAGAGAGAAAACTATAATGTCTTGCTCATAAAGGTTTGAAACTTAGCAGCATAACACTGGTTTAACAAGTCATTGTTCCCGAAAGGTCATCCACTTAGAATCATAGCTATCTGCTCATGGCTGATTACACTGCTGATGAATTGCATTTGCTTTCCCTATCATAGCCAAGTTTCCCCATTGTGCATCATCGTGTGCTTTTCATTATGAGCATGGAAGCTGAAAATTTGCAATAGATAAATTGCTCTCAATTAAAATTGCACACATATATGCTAGTAAGTATTATTCACTGAACTGTCATCTGTTTTCATAACACAGTTACAGGCAGTAGAATGTCTTATATGAGAAACTGAAAATGGCATTTTCATTTTCAACATTGCTTAACAAGTGACTTAAAATATTAACGCTACACTAAGAGACCATTTTTGTACCACAAGTGGGACATTAATCAGTTTGTTCTTGTTTTGTCATTTTGAGCAGAGATTATATCAGTGCTTCAAACTCACAGTCACCTTCAAGAATAATGTGATTCAAGTGGCTGAAAAGGAAACAGTGATTTTTAACTTTTTGTTATTTTTGAGAAATTCCAACATCTCACACATGAGTTTAACCACTTAGGTGTTTTCAGGAACAAACTACTGAAAACCTTGTTGTGTCACAAAAGGACTTGCAAACAAAATCCCACATTTTGGTCAGGTATGATTTTGTTTTGTTTTTGTCAAGCTCTTTTGTGGTTTGCGTATTTTCTCTTTCAGTAGTGCGGTCACACACCTTCCAGGCATGACGATGCTGCTGTCAGAGTTGGGGCTTCTGTCGTGTTCTGTCTTTCCCCACAGACAGTACTGGTTTTTGCATATGTCTTGTTGCTTGTTGCTCCAAGTCCAAAGACTACCCATCCATCCATTGGATTGCTGGGGTGGGGGGGGCTGGAGCCTACCCCAGCTGTCATCGGGCAGCACTCTGGACAGATCGGCGGTCCGTCACAGGGAGCCACAGAGACAAACAACCACACACACTCACAGTCACTCATAAAGAAAATTTAAGACTATGTACTTTCTCATCACATTACAACAATAGAATGTAAAACTAATTGATGAAAAGTCCTTAGGAGTCGTGACTGTTTCTGATTTAGATAAGAATCTTTTTTTAACCCTGTCCTAATATTGACCCTAAAAAACATAGAATACACATTTTTACCTGTCAGTATCAGGAAATTCTGCCTGTGGTTTACTCAGTGAAGCAGTCAAACAAGCAAACTATTTCAATTAAATAATCTTTTTGATTTTCTAAAGTGAATTTATTTTGCAAACAAGGACATTTTTCTTTTACATAGTATATACTGTATATGGAGAATCGTTCTTTCCTGATCATGCACTGCAGTTAGAACTGAAATGCTAGTGTTTCAAAGGTCTGTTGTGCTAATGCATCATGTTTAGAATCCACACTTCTGCTGATCGAAATGTGTTTCGCAGCTGAACACACTAAAGGTTGCCTGTATGCTCTAAGTTTAGACCCTAACAGAGTTCAGCTGTTAGTGAGAGGAGGCGCTGTGTGCCTGTGAGTCTGTCTGTGGCAAAGCCGTTAAGTTGTTGTTGGAGTCATCTGTCATCAGCAGGAGCATCAAGAGAGCTATTTCATTTTTTTATTATTTTGATTTAATTGATAAGTTGTGAAACTTTTTTGTGCTTAATCTAGCTTTTGTTCTTGACATCAAACTAATGATGAAGACTTTTGAGCACACTGCGAAACCATTTGCAATAAAAACTATAATTTTTGGGGTTGTGTAACAACTTAACATGATTCATTTCCTACTTCCCACCAGAGATATCTTGTTTTGCCTTTCATGGGTATTTGTAAAGGCTGGAGGCAGCAACATTCATCTTGACTTTACTCTGAGGGTAATTGGGAGAAGTTTTGTTTCCTTCTGTTAATACATAGCAGCAATGTGTTGAACATCTGCTCATTTTGATTATTTCTTGTTTTCCAGCATTATAAAGAGCAATTAAAACCGTGCTTTTAACAGTCTTAAGAATTACACAAATTCTTCCTTCTTAATTCATTCAGCGAACAATGCACCTCTCAGTCAGTTTCTTTGTTTTTATAAAAGATTTGATAACAGCTCTAGGTCAAACTAACAATAGTTGTGACATTTAAGGATACAATTAATTTAAAATTTAACTGAGCAACTCTGTACAACATTAGATAGACTCCTATTAGCACCATTCTCTTCTCAGATAACAACTGTTGCATTTGAATTATATAAAATTGCAGCATTTGCAAAATATATATTTCTGCTATCCATAATTTAATTGATGTGAAGTACTATGCTTGAGAATAGAGACTATGAAGCTCAATTTGTTTAACTGTAATACCTCCATCAGGTGGTGTTTAACTGAAGAAACTAAATTGTTCCTGTGTTGATATTAAAATAAATAAATGAAAAACTCGCATGTGCCTTTGTTAACAGTTTGACAACACCTCAAAGTCCCCAAAACATAATACTGTAAATCTCTAAAGTGGCTTTGCAGTTCATGATGAAGCTCAAGAAAAGCATAACAACAAAGGTTTCTTTAGTTGGAAGCCTGAGAATAAACCAGAGAGCAGATCAAAAGTAAAAATATGACATTTGTTTGGTCACAGGTAAAGTAAAAAAGTGCTTGGCTCTAACAGATAAGGACCACCAGAGTCCATTAGAGGAGACTCTTTTCGGACAATTGCAGGCCTGTAGGTAAGCAGAATACCTTTTCTTATTGAAAATACTGCACATTGAGCATACCAAAACAAATTGTCTGAACAACATCTCTCTTTGATGGGTAAAAACACAGTTTTGTTTAAGGATAACTGAGTGTGATACTCTTGATCTGTTCTCTCTGGTTTGTTCTCAGGCTTCCAACTAAAGAATCAAGCTAACAAAACACTGCAACAGGCTGGGAGCCGAGTGCCCGGCAGAATAAGGCGTGTAGGGGGAACATTTTAGCAGCGATAGTTAAATGTCAGATTTCCCGGACTGATTAACTTAGTGGAACTGCATTGGTGCACATTGTTTCCTGGACGACTTTTTAAATAGTATTAAAAAAGGGGTTCTGCAACAAGGGGTTTCATCCAACCTGTTTAAAAAACAAAAAGTTACCATACATTTAGTTTGCATACATTTGCTTGAATTACGACATTTAATTTATTATTTACTTACTTGCAGAAATTAACCTGACATTGTGAAAGTGTTCATTAGAAATTATTCTAATGTGCCAGTCAAAATAAATGGAGTCTATATGTAAATAAGATTTATTCCATCTTATCATCATTACTGACAAATGTTTTGTCAATGAACGGAAAGTTTAGCCCACAAAAACATCAAACTGCACTTGTTTAATTTTTCACTTTATCTTTGACTGCTCATAATAGCTCACCTGTGTACACGGATTCAACCTGCTTGACCACTTCTTGGTAAACCTTTTTTTCCAACACTCAGCCACTCACTGACCAGCTGCTCTGTCTCCTCAGAGGAGACCTGTTACGCTCTCGATTGACAGGAGAGCAGATGAAATATTTGCCTCCCCCCTCCATTAGTGGGCTTTGGAATAATGAGACATGACAACTAGGGGTTCAGCACGGCGGCAAAGTCATCACCTTGAATCAGGAGAGCTGCTAATCATCACACAGCATGTTACTGGTGCTGTTTTAAATTCTGTGACACTCATGATCTGGGAGGAAGAAAAGCTAAAAATGTTTTTTTAAGTCTCTCTTTTCCATTTTGTCTAGCTTGTCAAAACAGTTGGGTGATAGTTGCATTTGTCTGACATCATAGCCTTGAGTGTGTTTTGCTTTTTTTCAAGTGCTCTTGCTGATTTTGATTTATTTTGTCAAAATCTAAGCTTCTGTTTTAACTAAACCTCAGTGGAATTTTGTTTTTTCACCTTGTATGCGTTTTCTGCTAGTTTGTCGTCATGTTTTACATCAAGCAACCAGCAAACTTTCACATACACGATCCTGTCCTATAAACCTTTTAGCAATGTCCTTCTATGGTGCATTCAACTTGGTGTTGGAACGGGGAATTAAATCAGCTTCCTTCACATGCCATTAAGTGGAGAAGGTGAGAAACAAATCCACCCACCTGCTTTTTGCTAACACGATATACACTCCATCAAATGGATTTAGTCAGAGCCCAATTTAGAGGGGTAGAGAACACTTCTTGTGCAAATCAAGATTGATACTGTAGGGGTGTAACCACCATTTGGTATTGACTGCTAATGCGTAAATATGAAACTCTGGTGTTCAGTTTCAGACCTGCTTAACATAGAGGATTCTGTCTGTTTTCTCGAGCACCCACTGTTCCCCTTCTCATCTCTAATTGAAGATATCTGTGTGGTGTTTGACTGTCGTTCATCTTATCTTTACACTTGTCTTTCATTTTTTATTTCCATCCATTGAATGTCAGGGTGCTTTACAAAACAAACAAACTCTTTCCTCGTTGTGTCAAATGTTTCATATTTCGTTTCCAGCATCTTCAATGTTTGGCTCATAATAGTTTCTGAGCTAATAAAGGTTTTCCATCAACTATTTGGAAACCTTTGTTTGCAGATCAGCACTGCTATCATTTGAGATTCTGTACACTTTTCCCACAGTCAATTTAAATCTATCATGCAGTGGCCATTGTAACGTCCATTCAATAGACCCTCATCAGTCTGACTTTGACCGGAAATGATTCACATCACTTTCAAAGTGTTATTCTCATTCATGATTCTATTCGTGGCACATTTTATAATGTGCTTTCATTATCCAGGAACTTCTGCATTTCTATCCCATTGTTATTAAATAATTTGAAAATGTCGGCGGCCGCAGCGACGGTTAAAGCTTCGAGCAATTCAGTCAGCCCTGTGCACAGATATGAATAAAATCAAGATTACCACTGGAAAATATGTAGAGCATTTGTTTTCCCTGAAGGGAGCACAGTGTTTGAAAGCAGCTCTGCTGCAATCAGAGCAACAAATAAGGACAGTCAGGACATCTTCAGTTTTGATTGTGTATTATTGATATTGAGTGGCTGAATTTATTGAACACATTAAATCAGTTAAAGACACACTCTTTTTTGTTTTACACCTTAATTATTTATCTTGAATTTCCTATAGGTTAATAAAGAGCTTTTCTGACTTACAATATTGACCTATATTGGGAGACCTTTCGGGCCATTGTTTCCATCCTCCAAACTATGACTTCCACTTTTTAGTGGGTGTAGATCTAAAGAGAAAAACATTCATACGGATTGTTATATACATAAAATCATACTTCATGTAAAGCTGAGTCAAGTATGCTGAGTTAAGCATACTGCCCTAACAATGCTGTCTTAATTTTATGTGATTGTAAAATGGACCAATGTGGCTCAATTGGAGTTGCAGAGGCTCAGCATCCTGCCTCTTAGCTATGGTCCAAAGAGTGTTCTGTTACTACTTTGTAAGCATTGTCACATCCTCATGAAGTAACTTTGCATCTGTGGAAAAAGCTTATTTAAAGCTTGTTTCATTTTATTTTCTGTGGACCACACAACCCCAGCATGATTAATCTTCTCCTTCACTCACTGATAGAATCAGCTCTCCACTTGAAGAAAGACTACATTTTAGATTTTTTTTCTCTTCTCTTCAGCATATTGGGAAAAAAAGACTACTGAAAATAATATTTCCTCTTTATTGTGTCAAAAGGTTGGTGGATATGCAAACTTTCTTACATTGTAGAGTTGAGGTTGCTCTGCTCCAGATTTTGATATCAACATAAAATTTCCAGTGTCAAAAAAATTAAGTCTGACTGTAATATAAAGAACAGGTGGATAATCTTCTGTTTCTTCACTGGATAACTTCACTTTGCTCAATTTAGGTACCTGTAACAGAATTTGTAGAGCAGCATAAACATATCCCAGATATTTTCTAGCCAGAGATGAAATATCATGCCATTAGAGTTAGAAGTAATCCACATACACAACCTGATCTCTCCAATCTAACCTTTAAGCATAGCAGAAAGCAGTCCAGATAAATTACCACATTTTTACACTCTTCCCTGTGACAAAAGTGAACTTTTGTGTAACGCACATAAATACCTGCAGCAGCCTAATAGCAATATATCTATTCAACCTCGGAAATAAATGAGTCTGGCCCTTTGGAGAGACTTTCAATTGCTGCAATGCTATAATAACTGGCTAAAATAAAGAGACAGCAATTCTACTTACACCCACCAGAAAATGGCATTTGGACCTTGCCAAATGACATTTAGAGGAAAAAAAGAAAAAGCGGATAAAGAAGTCAGTTGTACAATTACAAAGCACACTTGAGATACTCTGATCTTTTAAAATGAGATAATTAAAAGCCTCATTTTGTTATAGCAAAAGTTGGACAATGAAAGATTGACAGCTGGAAAGTTGAGGAGGTGGACAGGAGAGAAAAGGCTGGTGATGTGAAATTTTAGCTTTATTGTTACTGTTACTCTGCAGATCTGCAGGTGCGGTTGCTGAAATAATGGCTCCATTATAGCAGGTGCTTAATACTGCGGAGGAAATCAAAAAGCTGTAAGAAGTCCAAAAAAGAAAGAAATCTATTCACGACCAACCGAGGAGCGTAATTTTAGAAAATGAAAATGGGTGGAGTCTAAAATGAGCATTTCTGTGTCATTTTAAAAAATAAATACATACAAACATAACTGGATAGATCAATAAGAAGGCTGGTACTTTGTATATTTAAGAACTGAAAAATAGATTGATTTGTTCAAGTCACAGGTGACCATTAAAACAACGGCTGCCACTCCTCCAGGGAAACAATCATGAATAGACTTTTATGCGTGAGACACAGAAACAGATTAAATATAAGTTTAGTAATACCAGCTAACTCAGGTGTGTGTATTTTACTTTCCGTCCTTTATCTAAGAGGAATATTTTTGATAGATTAAAAAAAACTTAATTTCCTTTCCAGAATTCTTTATTTCATTTAGTTTGTTGTCTTTCAGCACATTTCTTTGACTTTTATCATATGTTAAGAAATTACAAAAAGTGGCTCAAAAATACTTTTGACTCCCCCATTGGATAACACAGTTGACCACTTGAAATACTTTTCAGTAACAAGTCACTTTTTTTATTCACACGTATTCTCATACTGAACGTCTTAGTGCTTCAATCTCTACACACACAGAACAATAAACCATAGTGTCCCATGATGTAAAACAGTGCATTGGATCAATATAATAGGTGTCAGTGTACCTGTCAGTGGTCATAATGTGGCTAAATGGTGAACAATCACACAGCAATCAACAAATCTGAGGCAAAGTGGGGTTCAGCTTCCTGCCTAAGAACTAATGATTCTGGGAATCAACCCTCTGGTCGGTGGATTGCTTTTCCCCCTGAGCAACAGTCGTACCCACTGTGTTGGTCTCTGATGAGTGCACTTCTACTAATGAACTGGGAGAATATCTTATGCTGTTAAATGTGTGTCCAGTTTGGAATAAATCTCCGGGATCGCAGCAACACTTACTCTGTTGACATTGCTTCATTTTCTTTATCTTGGTGTTTTGCCCAGATCTGAACAGATAGCGAATTAGAATAATGATTTGCTGAATGTTCTTTTTAAAAAAGTGAGTTGCTCTTATGCAAGAAACTGAACCACAGGGACCACATTCAACCGCAGTGTCACCATGGTGAGAAATGGGAGGCTGGGAGACGTCTTACCAACCAGGACAATGTGTCTTTTCTTGGACTTGGAAGAATAAAAAGTGATCTTTCCTTTCACATGGATATCCGAGGACGCTCAGCATGTGGCGGCCAACCTGTGAATATCAGCTTCGTTTGAATGGGCAGCGTGTTTTTGTCCAACTGGAAAGATGGATTCAATAATGGTCCAACACCAGCACCCCAGAGCTGGACTGTAATGTGCTGGTTTGTTTTGCAGTCTGTGCCAGAACATCATAAAGACATATTCACAAACTGAAAAGGAACACTAACTGGAGCTGCTGATGAAGATCTATGCTTGTTATGAAAAGAATGAAGTAGTTTATGAATGATACACTGAAATGAGTGCGGTTAAGTTTTTCGGACTTTTTAAAGTCTATTCAGTAGACTTTTTCATGACTCTTAACTAGACAAATGGCAACCGTCTATTGTAGATTAAAAGATTTGTGTTGTGACCCTCTCATTTTGCTTTGCTGTTGTGAGATTTTCCCTTCTGTCTGACACAACTCTCCATGACTGATAGGCTAAACTGAAACAAACACCATCTCCACAGTCTGTCTGAGTGCATGAGTTAAAAAATTGAACTGTTTTACTCTCCATCACAGCAAGGTTTGTGCTCTCATCGTCACTTAGGGAAAAAAGTGCACATTCACAGAGAAAAAATAAATACATTTAAAAAAGGAAAACATCCCTGTTTGACCTTTCAGAAATGCAACCTGAGAGTAAATGCTTGAATAAATGTCTGCCCAAGTGCTCTTTGATGAATGCATCAATCTAAGCTGCTGGGTAATTTCATTTCCACAAATATCATGGGACTGGGGCAAATGGAGCCACACATAATGCACTTTGTCGCCTTTTAAACCACTGACCTTGACAACTGTAATATAACCTCACACATCCCTTTAAAATCCTGTGAAAGCACACACTGATCCTGGCTTTTCTGCTCTTTAAGCATTTAAATCAAAGACACTTTGACAAAAAGTACATGTGGCAGTGAAAGTGTGGACCGAACAGCCGTAGGTTCATGTAGTGCACATCCACACAGACTCACAGGCAGAGAATGTCTAATTTAATATCCAGATTTACACAAACAGATAAAATTGCTTCTGTAGTACAAAGATCAGGACTAAGATGAAACACAGTTCTACTTTCATTAAATGCCACAAATTGAAACTCAGCTGACTTTCTTTGATTGACTGTTTCAGGATGCACAGCACTGGTGATTTGTCCTCTGTCTAACAGGTGATTAATTGCTTGAAATTATGAAAAATGACATAAATGAGCACAAATCCTTATAATCCAGAGCAGAATTGTTACAAATTGCAACTGTATTTGTAATGGGGGAATCCCTCAGAAAACATCTCAAGTTTCTATTTACAACTATTTTGTGTCATATTAAGAACTAATTTAAACCATCTGGATATTTTCTCTTTATATGCCTTGAGAAACATTCCTTTGCCTCCTGCTGTGTTGAGGTCCATTTCCCTTGCATCATTTATCCACCAATATGGCAGCGCATCCCTTGCTCACAAATAAAGATTGTAATGTGGTGAGTATAGTATTATTCAAGAAAAACAGCTAGTTCTTTCAGCGTCCTCAGTAATACTTATACAGCAGGAACAACTACAATCACAGAGAAGCTAACATGTAACTGTTTTTTAATACTGTGCCCCCTGTACCAGAATGCTGCCTCAACATGAGGATTTTGAGTGAGGTTGCAGCTTTGTGTGTGCATTACTCTCTGTCTCCACTCGATGCCTTTTTTTAAATAAGGAAATTAATATCTGTGGGAGTTTAATGCATCCATGTTCCCTGTAAATGGGCTTTTAGAAAATAAAAGATTAAAATCCAGAAGAATTATTCATTTAAAAAAAACATATAACACAAACGCTGCATTCAGTACAATGATGTCTCAGCAAGACACAAAAGACGCAATTAACGACAAAGAAGAAAAAGCTACTTCAAAGCATAAGAAAAAATCTAAAAGCAGCAGAGCTATACACAAGTATGAAGGCCAGTTTTGCTGTTTAACCTACACACAAACAGAATTTATAAGCTAAGCTAGTTAACAAAAGCTTTGCCCTGTTTCTCTTGTCCAGTGATGGCTATGGCTAAAAGCCAGTCTGGAGGCCTGAGGTGCCCAAAAGATGCCCCTTTTTGGAGAGTGATGTTCATAATGAAAATAAAACATTTTTAAAAACGATAATGCTGTTCATTTACAGCTGAAACAAATACCATACATTCAAGCTTTCCTGTGTTTCATAGGGGGCGAAGGATTCCTGCAGTTTGTTCTCTGCAGGCTTAGAAAATATTATGCTCTCCAGCTGAAGAACTCATTTCAAAGCCTCATTGAGCAAAAACTCAGAAATGGTCTGAGATAATGTAGTTTTTTTACAGCATATTTGCTCAACAATGCTTTGTCTCTTAGTTTCTAACTTTTATTGACAGGAGCTGAAGGGTAGTAAAAAACTATTGATGTGTCAAGCTACTGTCAGCCCTCATCAGCTGCATCTCACTGGCCAAGCCAGTTATTCCGGAAGACACTGCAGCTTGCCGATGGACTATTGAAGGGCATGTCAATGTGTCAATGTGGATGGCCCCTGGGGTGACACTTTTATGTTTTTATTTTATCCCTCTGCATGCATGTCCAAACTAATTTAAAGAGAAACATGGCTATGCCTGTTAAGTATCATTTAGACTTCGATGTGAGTGCTATGTACAGGGGCTAGTTCGGTGGATTCTGCACCTATGGGGAATCAATGATCTCATCACAATACTTTCAGCTGGTTGTAACAAACTGGATCGATTCTTAACATCCAGGAGGCTTTACAGTTTTTCGATTATCAGAAGCCATGAATCTTGTGTAGAAACCTGCTGTCATAGCTGTTAAATACCTCTCCCAATGGTTCTTTTCTTTGGATGCAGTTGTATTCTCCACGGGGATCAAGATAATAGCATAACGGCCAGGAAAAGTAACTCATGTCTTTCCGTCACCTCGAGGCGGCAACACGTCTCAGTGTTGTCGCAACTTCAGCAGAAAGAACTGCAGTGATATGATGTGATATGTTGAAATGTGGTGCGCGAGCTAAAAAGAAGCGTTTCTTGCTGTTCATTTATAAGCACGTCTGCAGACTAGTGATTGTATGGAGTACATCCTGAAAAAGCAGTGCAGCTTGTGTTAAAGATAGCCATTTTAAATATTTATTTGCTGGCAGTTTTTGTTGCTCTGTCAGATAGAACTCTGTGTTTTGACTGGAGGCTCTTTTCTTCATCACTTTACTTTTATCACAGTGCACTGATATCATTTCTGGCAGCCGGGCATGAAGGCAGTACCAGTAGTGTCTCATCCATAACTCAGAAGCAGTTTGTGGGTCTTAATTTGTGTCTTGAATTTACAGTAGACAGCAGATTGGATTGTTTTTACACAATAAGCCAGTTTCTGCTTTAACAAATATTCGCTACAATCATGACAGCCTGGTATACGGTCTTATTTTGGTACATTAACAAGCTTAAAAATGATAAGATAATTGTGGGGGTAAATTCTTATTGAGAGCCTTGAATTTGCTGCAGGATGGGTCCATATGGGAGGGGGTGCTGGCAGACGATGAGAGTAGTGTCTTTTTGTCAATTTTACACTTTAATTTTGTTTTATGTTGCTTTGACTGAGAAAAGTCCACGCAAAGATGGGTTTTTGGAAATGGAAGCAGGGTTTTATCTTCTTTTGAGTCCATCCCAGCATATTCTTCCTTGATTTTAATATCAGGCCGTTTGCCCAGCCCAGACACAGAGACCTGGTCTTCTCACAGAACCAAAATCCATCCATTTTCATGTCTCCTGTTGTTGGGGGAAAGAGTTCAGCCTGTTTTGAAGGTCCACTTTAATAATCCTTGCTCCTGTTTTGGTCATGTCACATGTCACCATAACTGACTTTGACTTAAAGTCAGTCCATCAAACAAATCAAACACAGTAATCATTCTTTCCTGAAATGGGAGATTGATTTTGTGGCATACTGAAAATTTCACACAGAAAAATTAGTTTCTAGACACATATAATACTTTGCACAACCTCAACAAGGCCAAACAAGGCTTGCTAAGGCAAGGTATCGACACATGGATGACATTAAGGGAGTCTGCTTTAACATAAGTGAAGTAGACTAATTTAATTTAGCCTGAGTGGATTATCACCATGGCTTGAGCTGTTATGATCAAAATGTGTTTGAAACCTTCACCTTTAGATGAAAGGTCAAACAATCGTATTTGATCTACAGTCTTATTCATAACACAGTGTCTCATTCCAAAATACAGAGCTCTTCCACGGGCTGAAAATAAATTGGATTTAAATGCCAAAGTCAGGTGTGGCTCATTTATCAATATATCAAAACAAATAGGGTTTTCAATTCGTTCCAAAAGTGTCATGAACTTGAACAAAAACTTTTAGTTCAGTTGAAAGTAATTGGAGAGAAGGAACTAAAAAGTTCCATCAAAACAAATAAATAGGTCATTGTTTATTGGTTCATTGTTAAATTTAAGCATTAAAGCAGTACTTTATTTGTACTAAATTATCTAACTTTATGTGTTGGACATACAAAACATAAAACTTTACACCCACAGGGATTTTGTTATGCTTAATAAACAATTGATCAACTTTTGAGATTCATGAGACATTTTTGTGGCATCTTGTGTTTGCAAATGATTAGTACAACATTGTAATATCCTCAAAACCTGAAAGTCTGCTGTTTGCTGCCATGAAGTCCAGATTAAAACCGAAGAGACAAATTATTTACCACAGTAGTATGTGGAGGGTTTTTTTTCCTCATTAGCTTCTGTAGACAAATAAAGTTTTGTTTATTCCAGGAATAAAGATTATTTGCATCTACGCAGCTTTAGCCACAAACATGAAGATCAGGTGTCAGTAATAGTGTTACTTTTTTTTCTAAAAAGTAACATTTATGGTGCTCAAGTGGCATCATCACTTGCACAGATAGCCCTCATTAAGCTCCAGATCATTTTAGTCTCCTTGGAGAAGAATAATTAAGTTGAATTCAATACTAGATTTGTAGAGGGGATACTAAAGCCCACAGTACATTATCTGAAATGTATTCCCACTGTAAAAATCCTCATTCCACTGTGATCACCCTGTAGGGAAATTGACTTCGTCCTCTAAGAGCTATAATTTCATATACAGCGCTTTGCCTTCGGTGCGGCAATTACAGCCATTTACAGCCAAGAAAAGGTGTCTTCAATGAGGGCTGTAGAAATAACTGACTCAATCGAAAGATATTCTGAAGCTGCAGGAATAACAAGGATTTGAATCTGACATAAGGTCAAATGAATGTAGACTTTTCATAATGTAGAGAATTTATTGTGACTTTACAGCAGCTAAAGAAACTATTTTATTCACATCTGAAGTGAGAATTTTTTACAGAAGAACTTTAAAAGCTCTTGTGGAAATTATACTCTTTTTTAGAGAAAGAAATCCCATTTCTGACATTTGGCCACATGAGGCAAATATGGAGAGATTTATAGACAAATATCTGCTGCTGATTAGATCCATGAAATCTGACGTATGTGTTTTGACAAGTTTTCCTGAGAAACTATGTTGAACTTGATGGTTGCCTTTGAGAAACTGATGCAATGTAATGGAAGTAAAAGTAGAAGCTCAGACTTCAGCTTTTCATCACTATCTGGCTTTCAGATTTATTTAGTATCTAAATTTACTGTACCAGATGTCAGATCTACTTCTCCAGGGTTTATATGACTTGAAGCAGTGAATTATGATATTCTGGATGAAATCATTTGGTTTGCTGATCAGACACGTACAAATGTAACAGTAATCTTTAACTCTGCTGCTGCTCTGATAATGAATTTTGTGTATCTATTCCTTCAAAGATGTGCTGCACATGACGATGCTAGAATCTTTTCCGAGAAAATAAATAGTCTGATTGGATGGATGGATGGATGGATGGATGGATGGATGGATGGATGGATGGATGGATG
>JABUIW010000031.1:3157628-3197908 GCA_013363375.1 Menidia beryllina | reverse complement strand
ATAATAATAATAATAATAATAATAATAATAATAATAATAATAATAATGATAAAATGTTTGATAAAAGTTTATAGTAAACGCGTCAGGAGCTGCAATGATATGGATTTATTGGCATGTTTATGCAATGGCATTTGCTTTTTAAATAAAAAGTAATGTAAACAACAGTTCACATGGGATTAAAGCAAAGTTGGTAGTCAGTCATGTTTTAACTGGTGTCAAGGGTGTCATTCCATTCCAATTCCAGAAGAACACAAAGGTGTTTTTTATTACTGCAGGAGAAGTCTGAGCTTTGCTGCACACTTTCATAACCTTCTGTTTTGATAAATCTAGGCTGTTGTTCAGTCCTGATTGGTCATTTATCAAGCAGGTTTTGAGGAGCTGTTCTTTGTTACATCCAAGTGGTCCTTCTTTGTTTGACCTTTGCCATGTTTTCCTCTATTTTCTCCTTCCTGCTAAAGGTGAAACAATCTTTCTCAAATGTCAGAGGCTTATCACTCCTGATAGAAAATAGATCTCTACTGCATAGTTAGATAGTGATGATATTTATTTATCCATGTGGCATCTTGCCACAGGTAGCTTTTGTGAAAAGTTATACTTGAGTGTGCTGTCCTTGGCTAGTTAAGGGGATGCTGATTATTATTCAGCTGTAGCAAATACCCAAATCCCTTTAGAGCCCCAACAAGTGGATTCACTGTTGAGGTCCAGTGGTGACAACAAGACTAATTACTCCATAATGGGAATCATCCTTCTCTTTCAGTCAAAGACAGCAGTCCTGGATCATTGGGAGCTGGCTGGGTGATTACAATGTCTCCTCAAATGCATTTAGCACACATACAGATTAACTGTGAGTCAATCCATCAAAACAAAGAGCTGGTTCTTACCACAGTAAATGCCATTTTAATCAAAATGCAGTTTGGTTAAAATGGCAATTTTGGGACAATGTAGGCAGGGCTGACTTTTTTTTTTCTCTAGGGTCTTTGAAATACGTGCTTGCTTATGATCTTAATATCATCAGCAGCCTAAAAGTGAGCTCAGAGAGTGAGGGAGTATTTGCTCTTTGATTGATTTGTATACATTGACATTTCTGTTTGCATCTTTGGTTAACCAGTGAAACCTCTCCATTCAAATCTTGGCATGTAAAATTTAACTTCAAAGACATAGTTGATATGGAACACTGCAGCTCTAATTAAGCTCTGAGAGAGGTGAATTGATGTATCAATCACTTACATTCCATTGACTGGAACCTTAATATCAAAACTGCCATGAGTTCATCACATCAAGTGGAACGTATGTAGATATTTCACCTCAGAGTGAGCCACAGAATCATGACGACAGGTGGAGATTGGATTTTCATTCTGTATAATCATTGGATTTCAGTCTGTGTTTTCCCACATAACTGAAACAACACCTAGCAACACAATGTTTCCTAACACTGAACTTTTTATATTTTTTGACTTGCAAAAAACAAAAACCATCTGAATAATATTGAATCATCTCATTTGCATTCACTGGGGAAATACATGGACTGTCATATTTCCTCCGTTGGTTTCATAGCTTCACAGGAGACACCTAACTTTTTCCCCAAAGTCAATTCTTTCCTTACATATACCTATTTTTCCGACTAGCACTCATCACATCTTCGAGCTGTTTATTAACCGTTCTCTCAACTGACAGCATGCATGAGGTTTAGACTGACATTTGAGTGTAGATGGACAGTCTCCGCTCGTGGTCACCAGTGCTGGAGACAAATGTGACGGGCAGTGAGGCAGAGAACGAAGCTGGCCTGTGATTGATACAGGTGTCACTGTGAGAGGTCAGACCCATGCCTCAAAAAATGGGGCCATCGATTCTCCTGCCCTTTAAACAAACAAAGGGACAGAGCCTCCATTCTGCTACAAAAAGCTCTGACTACAGCCATCTCTGCCAAAATAATTCCTCAAATCAGCATACTGTTCAAATGTGAGCACATAACAGCTACACTTCCCTTCACAAAGCATATGACAGTATTTTTCATTGTCATCATGCTCCATGCAGAGCTGAAACCCAATTTTACCTCACTTTGTGAGAAGAGAGCTGCACTATTTTTAGTTTAATGCCTTTGCTCTGTTTCCTATAGGACACAGCTCAAAATTGCTGGGGCATTGAAATCTATTCCCCTCCTGCTAAGACTGCTGTTTAGAGTATCTCATTAATAAGAGAGGAATGTAAGAAAGTCAGCATGAAGTTGAGGACGACCTCCTTTCTCCCACAACCCACAGTAACACCCACTACCAAATCTGAAGAGAGATAAAAAAATATGTAAACAAGGAAAACAAGTCTTCATTTCCATCCAGTTTCATGGTATCCTATCATTTGTGACACGTGTGTTCCACTGTATGTGAGGTGATTATCTGTTTAAATGCAGAAGGAACTGGGAGTGTGCAGTGTAGCTGGTGGGCTGCTGGAAAGGTCAGGTTGTAGGAGTGGGTGTTAGAGACTCCAGCCACTTCAAAGGTTCGGCCTCACAAAACGCACATGGTTCGTTTTTACAGTTATGTCTCCCCGCGGTTCAGCCAACATATGCCAGAGCCAGATAGCCTCAAATACGCTAAGAAGACCACAATCTTCATCTGTCTTCTTCTCTGCTGACGGCACAAAACTAGCTCATATCAAAAATATGCATTTGTTGAAACCATGCTGTTCCCACAGAAGACACATTTTGAGAACTGCTGTTGAATCTGTGGTGCACTGCTCATTTTTCTCCTCTATTCATTGTCTCAAATAAAGCCAGAAGTATCACAAACCAAGAATGAAGTAAATAACATCAATCATCTGCTTTCAATGCAACATTACACAAAGAAACAATGAGTCAAATGACTTCTCTGAACATTGCTTTAAGTTGGAAAAAGCATTTAAAACAAACACCCGAGGCCTGTCTTATCCCAGTGCCTTGTGACAGGAGCCAAAGCACCCAGTTATTCTTCCGCTATTGTTCTCACATTAGACACCAGAGGACAAACCAGAAGACCTGTTTTTGTAACAAAAGGCAACCATCACGGTATCAGGCAGATATTTTTATGTCATTGTGTTTTTGTAGCTTCTGCTTATCATAGGCCTGCGTTTCATATTTTTGTGACAAGAGCTGATAGAGCAGTGAAGAAAAAAATGTTGCCGTTGAGATAATAGTATCCAAACTTATTCAAGGATATTTGAGGTGCATATACTTTAATAAAAAAGGAAAGTTCCTAGTCATTTTAGCCCTGTGATATGACTGGTTCAGGTTCCTATACTGACAGAATAGAAATAATATATGTAAATATTAACATATCAGATATCAATAAATGCTTCAGACATGGAGCATTTGTTGGCATTTAATGAGGCAGATTGCAGCATTTCATTTTGATTAGCCAGCTGACTGTGGTATTTCCACTCTGAGAAGCAAACATTAATTTCCTGTGATTCATTTTGCAGGACTGGACCAGTGCAATTTACTAAAGAAATCTAATAAGACCTTTGTGGAGATAAATATAACGTGCTTACCTTTGTGGGAATGAATAGCCAGGCCATGATTAACTACACTCTTTGTCTAATGTGTCGTGTTGTTTATACAATTATGAGTTAATGGAAGGATTTATTTTTACCACTGAGAAAAAAAAGCTTTTCTTAATTTAACTTAATTTATTATCAGTTTTACAAAAGTTAGCATCACAGAGATGACTCCATTATTTTGACTTTAGCCATTTTAATCCTTTAGAACCTTTATAAGAAGATTTATTAAATTCTTAAACAGATCAGCACTGGTTGTAGGACATTTAAGCTCTTTTAGCATCATCTTTGGACATATATGCCAGCACATTTTGGAAGGTGGTCCAGCAATTTGATCATCTGAAAACCTTTTTAACTCTGTGAGGTATAATATTCTTTAAATGTAATGTGTCCATGTGTAATAACAGAGCAAACTTTCTCTGATGACACTGAGATATCAAACAAATCATTAGACAATCTACTTTCAACTGCTGAACTGGGACCAACAACCAGTTTTTGATACTTTTTGTTCAAACTCGGGAGGTTGTATAAAATGTAACTGCATCTTTTGTGTTAAAAATAGGATCAGACATGTGACAGTTCATTTTCACTTCCCTAATAGTCACACAGAACCAAAAAGAGCTTCAAAAGTTCATTCCAGAGTCTGATGCCATTTTGGTGGTGCAGGATAAGTGGTCTGAGGTAACACAGCATCTTAATGCATCCTGTCTGCTGTCTTTATATGGGATCATAGAACATAGATTCTGCTCTGTGAGTATCTCTGCATCTGGCTCTAGTGCAAAAAAACAGTGATTATTACACGTATTACTGAGCAGCTAATTGATTTGAACACAATTACCATGCAAGAAATTCATAAATATATGTTGCAAAACTGCACGTCAGCAGAATATTTTGCACATGCATCTGACCAAAAACCATTAGAGCAACCAAGTCATCCTGGATGAGGCTCAGGAAAGCTCCTCACCATGTGTGTGAGTTAATGCATGGCTGTGCGCTACAGTGAGAGGGAAGGTCATCAGTGAGAGACCCATAAATTGTTCTGACACTCAGGCGCATGCTTCTAATCAGCCCGGCCTCAAATAATATTATGGTTGAAGAATTCACCGCTGCAGTCATTAGCTGTTATCAAAGACTAGCTTCAATGTGGCGAGACTTGGAGGTGCTTTTGGGTTTAAGGCCACTGGGAACATGAGGCATGGAGAATAATTCTACACCTTCATGGTGAGTGGTTCAGGCAGGTGGAATGTTTTCTGCCTTTCTACACAGCGTTGCTTGTGTTTTCTGCAGACAGATCAAATACTTGAGATAAACTATCATTACACAGGGAGAAACATTTTGCCTCTTTCCTCTCAAACACTCATTCCCATTCTGTAGCAAAACTTTTACAAACAGTTAAAGTTTGTTAATTTGTGTCATCCCTCGCATGACAAGCTGTTATTCCACTTCACGTTTCCTACTGAAGACTGTTTGGGTATCTGTCCTGCACAAGTGAATGGGCTTGGCTGGAGTGTTGACAGGCATTTCCATAATGGACTTCTTTTCAAATAGCTTCAGCCAGTAATTTGCTCATACATCTCTGGGAAAAGCTCAACCAGCCATAAAACAGCCTTAAATCCTGGAGGTAAAACAGGGATTCAGTGCTAAAGAAAATCCTTTTGTTGTTGTTGGTTTTTTTTTGTTTTTGGTTTTTTTACCTTCAGTGGATGAAGTAAGGTTTTTTCTATGGGATTCAATAGTTCCAGAGTGTGTTGTTCACTGAGGTTAATTATGACAGTACAGACACTAATTTGCTCTTTCTACTGGTACTTATCTCCCCTCACAGCTGGTGTGTTTTGCCGAGTGGACAGCCATTAATCAAACCTTTCTCCAGCAGGAAGTTGGACTATCCATCACCTCCTTTCAGCTCCTCACCCTCTTCCTCTCCCTCTGCTCCCTCTGCTGTCCTATTGGGGACTAAACCTTTATATTTTACACGTCCAAGTGCAACCTTGAATGTCACACCTACATTTAGCCGCAGTGAAAGGTTGAGTGAGTCTTGCACAATTTGGAGCCTTTTCCAGAGAATGTGTGTAGTAAGTTGTTTGTTTGTCACTCTGGCAAAATGGGAGCGAGAACACGGTAATTTCATGTCCACTCATCTGAATCTGAATTAGGTACAGGCTGTATTATTTATCACTCAGAAGAAATTTACTTCACTGCATTTCAGACTTCTCAAAAGCTTTCCTCTCTCTCCTCAAAGAGTATTAAAAGTGGCACTGCTTTGTGGCTCTTCCTGATTTCATCTTAGCCCTATATTTTTCCTGTTATTTTTTTAAAGGAATTTCACATACAGTAACATCTGCATCGTAGAACATCACAGAAGATGTGTCCCAGTTCCATGATTCATGCTGACTGGAATTGGTCTGGGATTCATGTGCTCAAAGATCTGTACTTGTTGGTGAGCAACAGTGTGACTGACAGGAAATGGGAAGCAGTCGTAGGATAAAGCAGAAAGCTGAAAAATAATATTTAACATCCTGTCCTGTCAATACAGATTCCTTTATTAGATTACCTTCAAATTTAAATGAACTTAAAACTCCAAACACGTTTAAACTAAAATAGTAACATAAAAACAGACACATTTATTCTGATATTGAAAGTGAAAACTCTTGAAATATAGGCCTCCCTCTATCTGATGTAACACCCATCCCTTCCTTATATCGACTACAAAGATTGGACTGGAAGACACAGTGTACTTCTCTGCAGCATGCATATTTAAAACAGCTCTTCTTTCAAGCTGAACTGGATTCATTGTGCAATTCAGCTGGTTCTTCCACACACTGAGAAAGCGGAAAATGTTTTTTTTCCTCATTATGATTATACTTTTATCACATAATACATAGCAGTAAGGTGTTTACACACACAACTCTGTTTCAGTCTGCGTGCTGTACAGTACTTCAATATCTGCTCTGTGTTTTCCTCTTTGCTTTGCTTCTCTTCACTAGATTTGTAAAACAGTTGGTGATCTGCCAGCTTGAACCTTTAAAAACTGATGCAAGTCTTTTGTCTTGGATTCAGCACACCGCTGTACACACAAAGGTGCATAACGCACGCCATCAAACAGTCCTCATGAGGTTTATGAACTGTAACCCTGCTGCATCATAA
Source organism: Menidia beryllina (assembly GCA_013363375.1). Classification (NCBI taxonomy): domain Eukaryota; kingdom Metazoa; phylum Chordata; class Actinopteri; order Atheriniformes; family Atherinopsidae; genus Menidia; species Menidia beryllina. The sequence goes on along the minus strand of JABUIW010000031.1, from coordinate 3,191,239 downwards.
ATAATCCAATCTCCTATAAACAATACAGAAATTGGCCTCCAAGGTGTAATGGCTCCTTGTTTAAGGTTGCATTAAGATTAAGAAAGCTTAGTTTAATAATAGAAAGATAAATCCTATTTTGTGGACGTGGCATGTAGAGGATTTCAGTCTCACAGGTGGTAAACTGAGAAACAGTTAGAGCCATCGTGTGTTTCTGCTTCCTGACTCTGCTCTTGCCTCAAACCAAAATGCACTTATTCTATTTTTTGCATGAGCAGAGGCATCGGGGCTCAAGCTGAGTAAAACAATGATTCAAGGTTGCAGTGATAAATGAGCATGTCTGCTCTGATAGCAGAAGGTCATGTGCATCGGCCCCCAGTGTGCGTCTGCCATCTAGCACACAGCAAGGGTGCACTGTTGGCACGACACGACAATTCTTTTTTGTTTTTCTCGCTCAGCTTTAGTGGTTGCCACTGGCCAATTTCATTGTTGTGTGCATCATCGAGGTAGACTTTGGCTCGAGACAGAAGCAGTTTAGCTCATCTTATCTGGCAGATGCTTAGATATTACTTTTTTCATTTTCATAAGCGAGTGAAAACAGGACTGTGTGTAGTTTAAGGAGAAAACATGGCTGTCATGACACTGTCATTTATAACTAAGCATTAAGTTTGGGCCTTTGTTCTTTACCTTTAACATTAATGATAATTCAGCAATTTATCATGTTCATTTATTAGGGCTTACTGTAACCCAAATGATTATATGCTGTTAATTTTAGTTTTAGTCTTCATGTCACGATTACCTCGTCAGTTAGTCAGTTGGTCCTGCTTTTACTTTATTTCAATGAGGTTGAAGTTCTTTGTTCTTGCCTTGACAGCTGCTTATATTCAAATGAAGCCTTTGTTAATCCCCTCTGTCAATCTTCACTTCTTTGGTATGACATTGCGGTCAAGTCTTAACATGCAATATCTCATAGAGATGCATGAAATGCCACCCCCCTATTCCACCTCTGTACCTTACAAACAGTATGATGATTGAAAAAGATGGTGAATTACCCTCAGCTTGAATAGAATATATTTGTACGTGTTTCTGGATCCTCAGGAGTTGACTATAGACACAATTGCAACAATTTAATCATCCTGGACTGTTTTTCACTACAGGATGCATAAAGAAACACTGAATAATAATGGAATGATAGAGGTGAGGGCATCGTCACCTCACTCCTTTATACAGAGCATCCTGTCCATGCTCTGAATACCATTGAACACTTTCGCATATATGAATAACTGAATTTGATATATTTTCTTGCAAATGAGATGTTCATATTTAGAGCATCTAAAGAGTTTAGTCAAAATCTGTCTTTTTTATTATTTATGTTGATTTTCTAATAGTGACCAATGGTTTTCATACCCAGCTTCTCATACAATATACCCCATTATGGATTTGTGCATTTTATGCTTAAAATGATTCGACCTTTTTTACTGTGTATATTTTGTACTCGGTGCCTGAGGGTGTTCAGACACTTTGTGTAAAGATCTGTCACAGTGTTTGCTGTTCAGGAGTTTGTTTTTTTCTACAAGGAAAACTTTTTGTTCAAGGTGATAATCACAGGTGATATGAATGACATTTGTGCCAGTTGAATGAATTTAAGACCCTGTTCATCTTAACAAAAAGGCCCTGCTGTTATGCACAAGCTATATAAATGTGTAAACAACATGTGAGAAAGGGCTCGTTGCTCTGAAAATAAGTTGAGCTGTTTTTCCGCTGCGATTGCCTGTGTCCGTTCTGCACCCACTACAACTCTGATGAAGATGTGGTGGCATGGAAATGTTCGTTTGTTTCTACAGTTAGACTGCAAGACTAATTGGTAATCAGAAACCTCCAGCTCTCTTTTTAGTCCTTGTTAGTTTGTTGTCCTTCAGCTGAGACTCATCTGATTTAGCTACATACTACCGTGAGAGCTGTTGTTGACTAATGCTTGAGTGAAACAGTCAGTTTAGTAGACTGGGACAAACAAATGTCACACCCGGTCGCCCTTAGTGTATTTTTTTGCAAAAGTATAAAAGAAAAGCCGTTCTCTTCAGGGGTTCAAAGGTTTGCCACAGCTCGTCAACCTTGACTCACATTGTAAGTCTGACAGGGGTTTTTACACTGGATGCCCTTCTTGATGCAACCCTCCCGTGGAGTGGGACCGACACAAACAACACACTGAGCTTGCATTGAGGGAAACTGCAGGTTCACTTTATTTTTTCCCAAAGACATTTTGACATGTAACCTGGGTTCAAACCCCCCATCCTAACCCTAACCCCACCACCACCACCTGTTCTTACCCCTCATACTGTTGCCTCACTGTTTAAATCCTGGCTGAGGTACATTTTCCTTCTATATGTGTGGGTTCCCATTTTTTGTCATGGGAGCAGTTCTCTGTGAAAGAATAGCTGGACGGGGTACAGGACTTGTCAGACAAACATGTCAGAGGAAGATCAATAATGTGTGCGGAAAGGCTCTTATCTCGGTCCAGAGGCCTTATCAGCTCCACTTAAATGGTGTTTCATGAAAATTCCTTGAAACATAATCCTCCTGGTGATGGAAGCCAAAAGAAAAACAGCCCCTATCGAAACATCAAGACTGTTGATGCAAATAGATTTAACTTTTCCGCTCTTTGGACATCACCATAACAGAAACTCAGAGGTGGGAAAAGCCATTCAGGTAAAGACTGCTTTTTTTTCACGGATAATTATCCAGGAACCATTTGTTAATACACATGAGTGTTTTTCACAGAGTGAAACTTGATGCGGAGTTCACTACAGAAAAGTGCTGATAATCTCTGGATTTACCACTACACTCCAGTCACTGAGGTGGTAAGGAGCAGGGTGTTCATCAAACTGCCAGAGAAGTAGATAGAGTTCACATGACATCCTGTGTTTGGTTTAGAGTACTGGATTATACTTCTCAATGAGGTTTTGAAAGCCTTCTTGAAAGTATTTTAGTTTTGTGGCTCATGAGAGACTTCAGCCAATAACACAATAGCAGGTAACAATAGCTGTGTGATTTTGTTATTTCTCCTCTCCCTCAGGGTCTCAAATTATTTAATCTATTTCAATTGGAACACAAGTTCCCTGTTTTTTCGAAGAACAGTCAATTTATCCAATTTAGAAATGTAGCCAAAACCTGCGTGAAGTACTCGTGTTGAGGTTTTAGCAATTGCTTTAGTCACATTAACACCCTGTCTTAACACAGTTAATTTGTTCATTGATTCTACAAATGTCTAAACTTAAAAACATTCTTATCAACATGTCTTTCTGAGAGAAACGTCTGGGACAAATCAAAACTCCTTTTTTTCTCTTTTGCATGCTCACAATTTAAAACCGAAACACATTACACATTAGCTTATAAGCAAAATTAGATTGATTATCTATATGTCAATTATAGCTCTACAGTTTGTCTGTCCATAAAATAATGAAAATGCAAACAGGGAACACATATTCATAATACCTTTTTCACCAAAGTCCTGTTTTCAAATGTAATGTTGCTTAGATTGACCGTAACTCCAAACAGAAATACAATCAGCATGAACTCCGACAGGGAATAATCGCATTTGACATGTTGAAGAAATTACTGGAAAAATCTATTTAGAATTGCTGTTTGTGGAAAGTTTTTTTTTTATCCAACTAAAAGTGTTAAATCTATCAAAGTTTTGCTCAGATTAATTAAGTATTTGATGTAAATGTAATAAACATAAAATGAACATTTACATTATTATGTTCCATGCACTGTTGAAGCTCATCAAGTCTTGACAAGAAACCAGGAAGATGATCATTTCCATCTTCTAGTTGTTTTTGTCAGAGTTTTAATTCCAACTGTGAATGATTGCATAGACTAAACAAATCTAAACAACGCACATGATGCTACATGATAATTATCTATGGCTGATGCACACTATTTTAATAGGCTGATGTATTTTATTCATGCTAAATTTGAACTGGGGACGGTTTTATTGCCGTTCACTTTTGTTTTGCATCTTCCTTAATAGATAGTAAACAAAAAAGAGCTATTTGTGTTGAAAACTAACAAACAGAAAATAAACATTTAACATTTTCATATGTTCAGCTTCAATTCACTATTACATGAAAGTATTGAAATCACAACTTGAAACTTGAAAGTTTCTCACAGCCAAAGCTAGATAAATGAAAACTGTGAAAGGAAAAATTGATCTACGCACACCTAAAACTCTTTAGTCGATTTTTAGATTCTCATTTGTTCAAAGGGCTGAAATAGCAATTTATTACTAGAAAGGAAGTGATGCCTACTGCTAAACTGTCCAGTTATGTTTTAATCTAAACTATAAAAAAAGGACTAGATTTGAGTTTTGGAGGTACTTTTACCTTTGGACAGAGATATGTCTTTAGTTTTATAGAATAAACATGCAAAATGACAACACCTTCACATTTTGTTTAGAAATGTGGCCTGATTCAGTTAAAATTAAATTCACCATAGCGTACCTTTTCAACATCGTCCGATTCTAGTTTGAGTCCACACTGTTCTCATTTGTGGTTCTGTGAAGGAGGCACAGGCTGCCAAACACTATCAGAACTCAGTGTCCCACTACTCCATAGAAATCTCTTCCAGGAATAATTTCTCTCTTTGCACCTCCAGAGCACCAACACACCTATCTCAGACTTGTAAACACAACAATGTCTTTGCCAATGTTGTTTTCCACACCGAGACATGAATTTGCTTGCTTGGCTTTTAAATGTTGATAATTTATTTTAGCAATCATATGGCGTTAAAACAGTCCAACCTTGTTAGCACCTCATCCAAAGTCAAACATCATCATAAAAATTCTTATACTTTCCAAAATATTAAAGCTATCCCTGTAAAGAAAGGAGAGAAAGAAGTATAGTTACATTACAACACATTATGTATGGTTTGAAGTCTGAAATTGATTAAGTATGGAGTTAATCCAGAACCAAATAGGAGGTGTTTAAGTGATAACTACTGTGTCTGTTAACTGTGATATGTGAGCAAAGATGAGGATGAACGGGGCATGAAATATAGATTGAGTTGATGGAAGAAAAAATGGATTTGAATGCAGAAAGTGCTTCTCCAGAGTCCATGTGAGGCGAATGTGTTGCATTTCTGTTGTTCTCTCCTCCGAGTGTCTCTCTGCTCCAGACTATTTAGTGCCCGAGGCATCCTGTGATGAAGAAGCTTTGAAACTGTGTCATTTGGGGCCAGTTCTTAAGATCTTTGTCTTAATCTGCAGATCACTCCCTTATCTGATTAGCCATGTTTGGATCAGATCCATTTGTATGCAAAGCAGGGATTGTTTCTGTTCTGCATCTGTGTACCAGGCATATGCCTCTGTGAACCTCCATATCACCTTTCACAGCAGATGTAATCTTTCATTGCTGCTGCGTGTCTGTGATGAGACGACGTAACCGTACAGTGCAGAGAGACATGTCAGCGATGTTGTGTGTCACATTTTACGAGTTGCATTTAATTATCTTTTGAAATAGCCTCTGTTGCTTATCTTTGTCTTGTGATTACCTAAAGCAACGTCCTGATCCTTTTCTGAAATGTGAACCTTCTAGGTGTGAAACTGCACATTTTCAAAGTCACTTTATCAGATGTTTCTATATATTTCAGTATTCTTTTTTGTATCCATCTTATTAGGCTAGGTCTTGAATTCAAATGGTACCATTTATGTTAACCATCTACAACACATATATATACATAAAAAAGAAAAGGAAACATTAGAACCTCAGAGGAGGAGACACACCCAGTGGATCAGTCGGTAAACAGAGGAACAATGAGTCCTCACTGAAAATGAGCTCTGTGTTGTAGACATAAAAAAAGATTTTGGAACAAGCACAAAGTCATTTAAAGGAAACTTATTCTTACGAGAAGGAGTCTGAGATGTACTGTGAAGCTTTTAACCAACTTCCTAGGACGCAAAAGGAACAATAAAGGCAGCCTGATCAGAGCTTCTGGGCACATCATTTGAATATTTGGCAGAGAGAAAATTAATTAGAAATGAGTCAGAATGACTGCGTTTAAAAATAAACTGGTGCCAGTGAATTTGCCATCCTGTCTCACCTGTTACATAAGGTTTTTATTAAATTATAGACAACAATTAGAGGACAAAGATCTTAGTTTTCAGTCTTGGAGACACACTGTAAAAGGAAAAACGCTGCATTTCACTGCATGTATTTTGTTACTTGCTACAGATCCCCGAAATAACTGGAATAGTCTGGTAGAGAAAAAAGTCCCAGAATAAAGTAAACTGGATTTAATTTGTTGGCTCCTGTTCACAAACACTGTCCATCCCTGACAAACACAGACACAAAGCACACACTGCCTGGTTTTGCATTACAAATACCGGTGGGGATGTTGTAATTAGAAATGGAAATAAATTAGTAAATTTGTGTTCTTTAATCAGCACAAAGCAGACTCATTACTATTCAGTGCAGCACTTGGTCTTCCCGGTGTCTTGCCGGAGCTACTCCTCTGACCAACCAGAGCTCTCCGCAGAAGGCAGCAGATATTTTGACAGCATTTCGGCAAATACCTTCAAAGCGTCCGGTTCCACTCAGCAGTGCTCCTTGATCAGTCTGAGTCTGCCGGTGTCATACAGCCGCAGGCCTTTCCTGAGCAGTGCTCCACCAGAGAAAATGCCATGGGCCCCCACAGCTTTATAAAACAACTGCTGTTTGTGGCCTTGAGTTGGAAAAGCTTCCAACTACAGCAAACTCAGGCCTTTCCTGTTTGTAGAAAAACACAGAGTGACATTCAGTGACCTTAGGTGAACAAACCTTCCTGATATTAAATAAATATCAGATTTTTTAGGATTTCTAGGTGTTGGCTGTCTCCCTCTACTGTTTTAAAAAATAAACTCCCATTTCTTCACCAGTTTTGCATCTAAATCTGTGATCTGCTTCCGTTTTTTCAAGTCAAAGCTGGTTTGATTGTTCAAATGCACACCCAAGATTAAACATAATGTGTAGTTAACAAGCTGTATTGTTGGACATGATATAGGAAAAGGAATTTGAACCTAATTTGTCTGCCCAGTTGATAATCAGAATATTAAAATTCCTCATGTATATCATTGTGAAAGATAAATTAATAAATCACATTTATAAGAGCAGGCATTCAGCTTAAAAACATTATTTAAATTTCTATGGTGAGACCAGTTTTAAATATGAATACTTTGGCCCCCTCATGTGGTGGCCTCGCCTACTGCGGATGTCCACACCTTAAAATTCAACTTCCTCCCTGTAGCTCTTCCATAAAACATATAACACATACTTTGAACCTCATAGAGCCTCGTTTTGCAGCATATCTCCTTAAACTAACCCAGTTTTGCTGTGTAAAACTTTCCCTAAATATTTTTCGATCCACAGAACTGTTGAACAAAGTGCATAAAAGTTAAAGCACTGAGAAAGAATGATGAAGTTTTTTGCTTCAAATGAGAACTGCGGGGCAGTCATCTTAACAGAGCTGTTTGACTTGATAGAATTGGGCAAGCAATAAGGCAGTGTTTTTATGAAGGACATACCAAGTTGCACAATTGTCTCATGTGAAAATAAGTTCAGGCTGTCACAGACTTTCCCCTTTTTGATGTTTGTGGTATTTTGGGAAGGGAGACACACAGAGACCCATACATGAAACTGCATAAAGACAGTTGGCAGCATTTTCAAATTGGAAGAGTTTATGCTCACTAACAACCTAAATGAAATGTCTGCCTAGTCTGGCTATTTCTGTTCCTAACATAATGTTCCTTTTTGTGTTCTGCCGAACTTCAGGCATAAAAGGTTACTGAATAACCACTTTTATGTATTTTATGGAGTGTTTCTGCCTTTTATACTTATATATTAATATAATCCCAATTTGAGCAGCAGAGTTGGCACTGCGGAAAGTTTAATGTCATAGTCATGGAAAAATGATCAAAACAGTACTCCAAATGTTCTAAATTAGGATTTTACAAACATAAAGGTAACTGTGGTGCCTTTGGTCTTACAGTATGAATGTTATAGTGGTGTGGTGGACTTCTTAAAAAGCGTTGTAATTTTTGGTCGGGCAACACAGTGACTCCGTTTGTGTTTATGTCGGGGAAAAAGACTAATGAAGTATTTTGCCAACAAAACCGTCCTCAGTCACTTTTGAGTAGCTGAAACATAGTCACAGAGGTATATTCTAACAATGGATGATGTGAAAATTGACTTTATCTTTCTCTACCATTCTGCTTTTCGGTTTTTAAAACATAAGTTCTTCTAGCTGTTGATAAAGTGTTGAGAAAGTACCATATATATAATTAACCAATAATGTCTTATGTCTGTGAGAGGACTACTTAAACAAACTGAAGTGGATTATTTTTCTGTCTTCATATCATACATCAGAAAATGTTTGAAACCACATGTACAAAATTTTTTTGTTTCATTACAGTTTTGTCAACATGGAATCTCTCAGCATTCACCTCATATTGCTCTGCAAACAAAGACTTTCTTAAACTAAATACTGTTCTTCTCGACAGACTCGTCTCTCCGCTCGTCCACTGTAAGCATTCCACCGCACAAAGATAATACAATCTGCTTACAAAGATTATGTCATTTGTTAGCGTAGAGTTGATCCACACACAATCACAGACAACTTTAACAGAATTCATCACCATTTTCATTTTTCTTGGTTCTTGCTTACGAAATATATCAACACACAGATCTGTCTAATCCTTCGCTATTATTTTTATTCATGACTAAATCTAGACCTCCCTCAAGGATAACAATTATTCATGTAAGTTCTTATTGCTACCAATACTTTTTTCTGAGTTTCAATAAAGCCAGAGTAGATCACCCTGGAGAAGGTTTTGGTTATTTAAAACTCTTTATTAAAAACTTTTGTGAAACTTTCTCTATTTGAGGGACATTTGGGAATTTGTGAAACATTTGGGAAACATTTGGGAAACATTTGGGAAACTGACTTATTTGATATAACCCATAATCTAATCATGAACTGAACTAATTGTAACAATGTATAATTGAACTATATTCGTAAGTTGGTAGATATGAGCTAAGTTCCAGCTTTTTCAAATTTTCTATTAGAGTTTTAAAGTATATTTAGCTATTTTTAATCTATTTTATTTCCAAGTAGTTTGTTTGTTTGTTTTCTATAAAAATTCCATCCACAGAAAACCATTAAATAAACCTAATGCCCAAATAAATTTCCCACTTGAGTGCTTGTTACAGTCAGATTTAGTGATGTTCACTTTCTTTAAGACTAAGAAATAATTTTAGCCTTTTAAGCCTACACAAAGTTTTTTTTTATACGACCCTCAATCAAATGAAAAGAGTGCATGAAAAAGGGCAGAAATAAGACTTTATCTTCTTGCACTAAATAACGAGGTGTCACAATTAAAGTGATGACAATGATATGTGAATTAGAGGCAGGCTTGGCACTCAGCATTTCCCCTCTTTTTCTGTGAGAAAGGTTGCAGAAGTTGAACAGCAAAACATAACACGAGTGGATTAAGCGCTCTGACTTCTGCATCTCCATCTGTTATCGCTCTGCTGGCGAAGGCATGTTTGTGCGTCGGCCTCTTCCAGCAGCAGCACAGCTGTGTGTGGTATTCAGTGGGTGGTATTCACTGTTCAGCTCCTAAATTCATGGATCAGCTGCACTGACTCCTGTCCACTGTGGTATGTTACAATAGTCAACCTCCCACCCCTTAATTTTCCTGTAGTGCTCAGCACCCAGCTGTTGAGGCTGTGAACATCTGCTCCCACTGTTTCAGGGTTCATTAAGACGAGACCTGCTCTTAATGCTAAATTAACTCAACTTCTCCCCTGCCTTCTCCAGGAATCCACAGAGGAATCCGAAACACTCTAATGTTTCTGTTTGCATTAGTGTCACTGTGCTGCTTTTACAAGTCTGAGATTCAACATGAGGCACGTCACACCTTCAGGCTAAGTGTATTTTATAGAGTTGTTTGCATGCTTTTCTGTAGCTTTCTTGCAGCTGGTGTTGATCCCTCTGGCAAAAGTGGAAAAGCAAAACTAAAATACAGTCATAACTGTATACAACTGTATACTGACACACTCAGACTGAATGTTCATCATTAATGTGAGGCAAAGTGTGTTAACCTGTGAACCACCTCAATAAGAACATGAAAAATCAAGATGATTCGGCCCAATGACATACAGCATCATTATGCCTTTAAGTTGATCCAACTGCTGCATGTCCTTCTTAATTGCAAACACCGAGTGAAATCAGAGACAAATTAAGTTAATTTAGAATCACCTGCATGCTTTTCAACCATGAGTATAAGCCAGCAAACAGGAAATCAATGCACAGTTTTTCTGGGCGGGTGCCTTTAACTTATGAGAACACATTTAATTGGAGTGGCCTCCCCCAGGATTACAGTCATATGAATCACAGTCAGTGTCGCACAAACCAGCGAAATACATTTCAGAGGTTTTGGACACAGATACTAATTTTACCAGCATACTCATAAATGTCACCATGAATAAATTACTTTGAATTCAAGAGAAGCATTGGTAGATTTTATTATGACCTTAAATTATGTGTTTTCCTCTAACCTTTCTCTGTAAGTATAATTTTGATTTGATAGGTGAGGGAAAAGAGGTTGAAACGTACTGAAAATTTCAGTACATCTTGGTTGCTTTCTCAATTCTAAATATCTTTTTCAATCAGCTTAAAAATTCAAAATTGGCATCGCATATTACATGAGGAATTCTGGCATCAAATGCACAGCTGCATTGAAATTGTAAGGCCAGAAAAACAAAGTGTGAGGTTACATCTGAGACATCATTGTGACTCAGTTTGCCTGTATCAACATGGGAGCAACTTTGTGTGATTCATGTCCTTGTTTCTGGAGGTGAAAACACAAATAAAAACACTGCATGGGCAGGCATCAAAACTACTGCAAGTGTTAGTGACTTTGATGTGAAACCTTCCATTACTGAAGCTCAGGGTTTGTACAGCTCACGAGCACCCAGGCACTACATTCTTTGTCTGTCCCTTTTATCTGTATGAGCCAAGCTGTAATGTAGAACCAGTAAATCACAACTTGGTCTTTGTCTGTGTGTAGACCGAGCCCTCCTCTGGGCCCACAGCTGCCATAGCTGCCTACTTAAAGACCTTATTTATGCGCTTTGCCTCACTGCACACTTTCCCCAACACGGCCCATTAATCTGAAGAAGAACTGGAAGGAGCTGGCCCATAGGGGTGCCTTATGTCTCACAACACCTCGACTTTGTTGGAATAGGTTCAGGTGCCTTATAATCCCCTAAACACGATCCTCTATCTCCATCTTATTTTGCATCCTCACACATTCAGGCCTAGCACTGAGTCATAAGTCAACATTCAGGTTCCAGGAACTGATGATGACTAGCTTAGATGTTTCAATAAATAAGCCTACCATGAAAAAGACAGACAGTGACCAGCTTCCAGGTTTTACTACTGAGAAGCAAATAGTTCACCCACTTAGTTTCCCACCCTGTTTTATTTATTTCCAGCTCAATTGTCTTTCGGCACCGTGTTTTACTGCTTTCCCAGCGTGCGTCTTTATGGAAACGTAGGAAAATACACTACGTCTCGCTTAATCATCAGTGAGCCGGTGGAGAGGAGCCACGCCGTCTGTGTGGTCCTCGCTACAGTGTCTAAGAAAACTACAGTCATCCCTTTGGCCGTCACGCCGGAACGGCGCTCTCCCCGTCACAGTGCTGCGGCGCATCACATGGCTGGCTCCGAACTTGGAAGTGCTGGACCGGAGTTTTGGAGGAGTCCAGAGGCTGTGTGCCAGGAGAGGGGAGTCTAGTGAGAGCTGCAGGTCGCTGATGTCCTCATCACAAAGCTTCAGTCAAACCACCTGAATGAAATATTAAGACTCAAGTAGAAACACCTCTTCGTGTCTGGTGGTTCCTCTTAGATTGATTGCCAGAAACAAGCACAGGTGTGTTTCAAGTTCCCTTATGCCCCAAGGGAAGGAGCAGCAGCGCACAGAACTGCCAGGCTTAGGATGTGTTCAGTTGATATGTCTATTCTCCAGGTCAAAGGGTCAACATTTATCAATCCAGCGACAATATGAGAATTGTCTTAAGCTGGCATTGTTTGACACTAACTGCCTTTGCTGGCACGTACACCCCGAACAAATCTGGCAGTTTTCTAGGTGTGTTAATAAGGGTCCCGTATCCAGAATGCCTCCATCTGGTGATGAAAATATGTTTTTTAGCAGAGGCGATGTGTATTAAGATTGATAGGGTGCGTTTTTCTTAATGGATTTCTTAAAATATGATACCCACAGTGGTGAAAGAAGCACTTGGTCTGTTTATGAGTTTTAACAACTGACCATTGTCCCCCTGTTCTCTTAATCGTTTGATCTTTCACACAAATAATGATGTGCAGTTGGACATGGTCCCTTCAACAAGTAGTGAAACTAAACCTTTAAAGATGCAGTGATAAAGGTCTGAGCTGTTTCAAACTGAACCAAAAACATGTTTTAAAACACTTCATTATCACAGTCTTAATTCTTTTTTGAGCAGCGTTTTAGCTCTTCTTCACATATTCGAAACAATTTCTTAGTTAAGATAGCTCTTCAAAGAATTCTGTTCGTAATACAATGATTCTTTGTTTTTGCCTTTCTGTCTCTTTTCTTTTTTGTATGTCCAAGAAAAGCAGATTCTAAAAAATTATCCGTTATTGTCATATAGTTATTCAAATCAGTATAATCTCTTTTAATCACAATGATTTTTTTTTTAAGTTTAGTTTATGCAATTTTCTTTAAACCAGACAATGCAGAAAGGCAGCAAACTGTATTAAACTGGGACTAAGCACTGATGATTAAACACTGGCATTCCCCTTAGTAAGGAGGGCGTAGGAAAAGGACTGTCGTCTGAACTGGAGCTGCTCAGGACCAACCAGAATATTAAACCGTCCAGATTGTAAAACATTACACCTACAGTTTAAAGGCTTGTCTGGGTTTTTGCAATGTTTTAGGTCATTTACTAGAAAGCATATAAAGAATATATATTATTTCAGACTATTTTTCAAAGGATTCCAGTCTAATTTTTAACACATTTCATCTATTTTACTGACAGCTATTGGCTTATTTTCAATAACGTTTCAACGTCAACTTGGAGTTGTTTAAAAACTAAAGTCCCTCCTCTGGATCGGTAGTTTCCAACCTCTTTTGGTCTGAAACACAAAACATTACAACTTGAGAACCTTGTTTCGGGTTACAGTGTGTCTGCAGTTTGGACATGATAGAAGGGATATTTAGTTTGTTTTGTTTTTTAATCTTTCTTATTTGAAAATGAGACCTCTCAGGGACATTGTGTTTCGTTTTAAGAACTTGAGCCAGACAAACACGGCTTGCAAAAAGGATGGTGCCTTATATCAGGGGCCTACCAGCTGTCTGAGTGCTCCGCTCTGCAGACAGACCTCAAAAGAGTCAAACTCCATGGAACAGAGGGGTGGTGTAAATCCGTCTGCGCTCTGCACCCCTAAAATGATTACTTTGTAAAGAGCTGGAAGAGAAAAGGGTTGCTGCAGTGTCTCTGCCCGCGGTCAAAAGTAGGAATTAATTTATGCCACCAGCTACTCTGCGGAGCACTGGAGGCAAAGAGCTGTCACTCAAAGAGTCACCCGGCAACACATTTAATGACTCCATTCACCTGAGAAGTCTGTGGTAGAAGAGCAAACAAAAAGTCAGGCAGCACACAGGACACAGCGGGACAGACCATCCTCAGAGCAAAGGTCTGACCGGTGAGACAGCAGCAGCCAGATAATAGACAGATATGATGTGAAAACACCTCTGGGAACTGAGCGCACAGCTTATTTTCAGGACCAACTTGGTTGTTCTGAGTTGCCAGGTTGTTCGTGAGACTGCAATCTGAACGTCCACAGCTCTGACAACCCAAACAGCTGAAGCCCGATGCCTGTTTACTTCCACCTGACTGGTTTATATGCGCCGTGGCTTTGACAGGAGCTCTGAGGTGGGCTCTTACTGTTTGTTTATGAAACAGGGAACTGTATTTATGTGTGTGGAGTATCGTGTCAACATTTATCCAGTCTCCATGTTGTATACAAATGTTCACTATATAGCCACTCAGGTCAAGTGTGTGCTTCCTTGAGCACTGCTTTATTAAATGTAGATGCGTTTACACTTGTTTATATGTTTGTGTTTGTAATAGTACATTATCTCCATATGGTTTTTGTTCACCCAGTACTGTTTCGAGTTTAGGTTTGATAAACTCAGAGATGCAGATGTAAGCATGAACTCAAACTGGATGGGTTAGTTTTTCTGTAAATGTAACCTGCACTGATACTATATTCAACAGACTATGTTTTAAGTATTTCATAATGGAAAAGTGATTTCTGGGGGCTGTCTTTTGGAATTCAACCTACATTATTAATTCTTGTTGAACTAGTTATCTCATAAAAAGTGAAAGGAACTCTTTACTTCACATTTATTGACTTTTGACTATTGAATTTCCTTTGCTGAAATTAACAAAAAAAAATCTTGATCCTGAAGAACAGATCACATTGCCTACATCAACAATCTTTTGGAGGTTTAAACACTGCAGGTCAGGTTCTCAAACTGTACATGTGTGAAATTTCAGTGGGTCTATCCACAGCAATAGCAGGAATTCTGCTGTGAGCAGAGAAAGTTACGCTGACAGGATGAAAAATCGGGATGCAGGGCGCACACAGACACACTGCCTCAGTGCAGCACATCCAGATTAATCAAAGTCATGCTGGAAGAATAGGGGTTAATGCAAAACAAACAGATTTTTAAAAGGTCTAAAGGTCCTAACGTCTCATGGAAATAACAAAGATCATTGCTCTGTTCATTTAATGACTGATGAGTTCTACAATTCAAACTCAATTCACAAATAATACAAAGGTTGTGTGACTCTTTGAAACATCATTTACTGGCAGTATAGAAACTTTTGCTCCTCTAGAAGGACTTAGAGCTTGAAGTCTGACTCAATGACGCCTTCATACATGAATCCTTTGGTCTTCACCCAACGCTCTCCGTCTCCATCGCGTGTCTCTGTAGTTTCTCTCTGTAATTTGGAGGCATTGTGTTGACGTGAAAGGGCAGTTGTTGTTTCTTGCCGACCAGCCTGGCGTCCCTCTGCCTCTTCCATACATCCCGAAGCTTTTCCAGAAAGCTGTTTGTGTTGAGTGCAGCACTCCGTGGAGCTTAGGGCCTAATGGAGTGTGAGAGAACGGCCTGGGCTTCTTCAGCTTGTGTTCAGCTGTATAAACATGCTGCCATGCCGCAGCCCTCGTCCTCTCACCCTCCAAATCACTACTTTTACGTCTGTCTCTCATGTGTTTCCCCATTCACAATTTGTCACGTGACCATTGGTACGTTCTTTCTTGTATTTCCATCTGCTGTATCCCATCGTGTTCCCTTTATTTCTGCCTTTCAGGTCAGCAAATCCCAAAACTAGCCTGCCCTCTGTCTCAGGAAATATTTCCTTATGGGTATGGAGTTGTTTACTTGAAGTAAAGGAGCAAAAACCCAGAAGGAAACGCTGTTTGAAAGATTTTGCTGTTTATTTTCATACCAGAAAAACCACGGAAGGATGAAGAGTCAAAAGGGCCCAAACACCACAAAATGCCAAAAACAGAAGCTTTTAACCTCCTTTAACCTGATAGTTTTCTGGTTGGTGGTTAGAGTAAGAGCCCTCGTTACGGACACTACAGCAGTTGTAAAGGAAAGGCCATGTGCTGATGAAAGATTGCACTAACATCCTATTAATCACGACCTGTTTCTGTAAATTAAAGACCTCAGACGCGGATGATACGCTGCAAATAACAGAATATTTCTGCAAAGATTTAACACGTATTACCAGTGGACAAAAGCTTTTGTCAAAAGGAAAAATAAATAGAAAAGTAACTGCTGTGTTTTGCAAGCTAGACCATTCTTTTTCTCTATTTGGGAAACTGATGGACACCAAAATCTTGGCAGTCAATTTTGCAGTGAGGCAGACCACAAAACAGAAATAAAATAGTAACACTGGTGAATAAAAGTGCTTCTTTTCGCATCAAAGAAGCCTTTTTTTTTAAATGCTAGACCACATTGAGGAAGGTTCGGAAACCTTTGTAATACTTTTCTTTGTTCTAGTTCTACTTAAAGCAACTTTCCGATCAGTGCCTGAATTATGGGATGCATTCCAGTGTCATCTGAACATTTATGTGAGCAACACCAGCCTCAGTGAGCAAGATCTGCTCACATGAATTTACCTCCATGTGGTAAGGGCTGAATATGCAGCAATTTTAGCATTTAGATTTTTGCCAGTTAAGGAAGCCATCACAATTCACACATCCACAAAAGAAGAGTTTTTGGAGATTGCAGTGAAGAATTACAATGGTAAGAGGAGTTTGAACTTTGCTGTAGGATCCTTTATTTTGGTCAGCATATCTGCTAGTATTGGTCCATGAAATGGTTCCCCTGGTATGTGTGGACTCGTACTATTTGGCATGTTTGAAATGTGTGTCACCTCCGTCAACAAACCATTGTTTGTCCATTTAGTCGCCATGAAAGCTGCAGTGTGCATCAGAGAGAGAAAAAAGTGTTCTGTTGTACAACCTGAAAGGAAAGGAAACACACTTTGTGGCACTTTGATATAACCCACAGAAAAATCTGTCACTGCTGTTAGAACCATTGTCTTAATAACACACTACACACATGAAAAAATTCTTATCAATCGGAGATGGATAAATTCCACTTAAACTTTCCTGGTTTTACGGTTTTGCTGTAACTCAATATATAATTTATATTTAAGGATACACATAGACCCCTTGAGATGAAGAGAAAAAGCCTTAAAGCTCAATATAGTCGTACTGCAAAAAGCGAAAATGAATGTCACAAGTTAAGAGTGAATGAAAGGAAAAGCTGCATGAACAGGAAGTAGATCCACAGGCTGATAGAGTCCTGATTTGATGACCTCATGGATCTTAAAGAGCTGCTGTATATTGGAAGCTTTTATGTATCCATGTTTATAGGAACGCTGCCATCTCCTATATCCTGCAGTCTGCCCTGCCGTGCATTGTTAATGGTCCATGTCATGATTGATTGTTGCATCATTATCTACCATCCATCGCCAAATCCCAGCCGACGCACCCCGCCTTCCCAGAAGTCTCTGCTCCTCAGTGAGTGTGGCTCTGTGGAGTGGAAATGTCCAAGGTTGTGGCTCACCGTTCTCCAAAGTACAAGCACCTGAAAAAATAAGCTAGCGTCTGCTGGCGTGTCCAAGCCGAGGCAGCGCTGAGTTAAATATAGCTGGAAATCCCTCCCTTTCAGCTGTGTCCAAACAAATTAAAGATTACTTTCTTACGAATGGCTATCACAGAGAGTGATCAGAATGAGACAGGGGGGAATGGGCATAGTGTGACATGAGACTAACTTAGACACAAAGCCCATGATGGTGCTGTTATAGCAGATTTATCTCTTCAATAATTTGTTTGGGAGCTTTGAGAGCTGCTGCAGTGATCGGCAGCCTGAAAACATGTCGACTAACAGAGCAGGTTTCTTATGAGCTCTATGTGGGTGACGAAGTGAGCCGTACTCAGATGTGGCCAAACCAAGCAGTGAGCAGAACTAGTGAGTTCAGGAAAGTCCCACAATAGCTTAATACACGAACAGAAAAACAACAGTATGCGGGGCGGTTTTATCGGTCACCAAAGAGAGACCTTTTAGCAGTTTATCATTTGGCATTGATTTCCTGCCATGCAGAAAGCTGAAGAAGCTGTTTCGTTTTCAACATGAAACCACTTTCTTTTTCATGGTTTATTAGAAATGTTTTGTATTTTTGTATTTTACTGTTTTGTATTTAATCACTCACATAAAATCGTTCATATCTGTAAAAAGACCTCAGTTTTGCATTTTTTAATTCATTCTTATTCACATTATCTGTCAGTCAAAATATGCATTTCTTGACATTTGACATTGCGTACATAGAAAAAAGTATTCACAATTTAATGGATTTACGTGCAAATCTAAATCTGATGTGCTTTTTCTTATTAGAGTATTTTGCTTAGTTAAGCTGAACCTGAAATATTAGGCATCATCTGATCATGGTTTCAGTTTTCAACTAAATGTGAATATAACAGGTCCGGGAAAAAGATTCAAAATAGCATTTCCTGTCAGTCCCTAAAAGATCCCAAGATTCCTAATTTGACTTTGTAAATGTGACAGAGGTGTAACGCTAAAATGATTTCAGCTTGCTGTCAAATTAAAGTATTGTTGTCAACATACTTTAAGTTGGAAATCAGTTTAATTCAGTTTGTTCACAGGGCTGTTCTTCCTGTCACCCAAGTTTAGTAGCTCATTACTACTCAATTTTAGACTCCACACTTAATAATAATAATATAATAATATAATATAATACAAAATAATCTTAATAACCTTATTCCCCATAAATCACTCACAGTTTGAGATAGTCACAGTCAGATATCCCCCTTGAACAACCAATAGAAGGTTTCTTTTCCTAAAACTTATCAGAGAGTTGCAGAACTAAACCAGATCTTTGAAATACAGGATTTTTTAGTTATGTACGTTTCTGTACATAAAGAAATCCTTCACCTTTTAGAGGATTGCATTATTTGAATCCCAATGAAAGAGAGAGGGGATGGAACTTGGGAATACAACATAATAATATGTAAACAAATCTACAAAGAGTCATTAGATTTTTTTACGCAATGCCAAAATTAAGTTGTATGAAATTGAACACCTCGAAATAACATAAGGATCCCAAAAGTCTGTGTAAATGAAGCAAAAATGCAATGAAACACCTGCTGTTTGAGTTTTATTGGTCAATCTTTTCTCCATATGTCCCTCTGCCATCAGTAAAAAGATCCAAACTGCCTCTCTAATAATTGCACAGCCAGCTCTGTGACCAAAGCGCAGTACAGAGTTCCCTCGCTGACAGCTTCACTGCTTCATAATGATGCATTACAAAGAAAAACACATTTGAAGTTCCATTAATTCTGTGTGTGTGCTTGTGTCTGTGTGTGTTTACATCATTAAGAGTAACCCTGAATGTATTTCACTTCCAATATAACTCACAATGGAGCATTTTCATGCTCCTTGTGACATATTTTCCATTTTATGTGTCCCGTCTGGTTCTCAAACTTTATAGCATCTTTATCGATGTAGTTTGCACGGATTGGAAATTAAACAGCGGGACCTGTAAGTAATGATTTGTGAAATGAAATGTGATTCAGCGTATCGCAGCTTTAACCATCATATAACCCCTGTGTCTATGCAATTGAGACAGTCAGAGGGTGTCGTCACTATAAATTACATTTATGAATGCAGCAAACAGTTTTAAGGGTCCCTGACATTTCTGTCTGCATGTTGTGAACACACCTGCTTATAATCCTGTTGAGTGGAAACCACATGGCAAAATTAGGTGATTTCTGATGTACTACAGAGGTAAAAAAACTTATTCAGCTTCTGTTTTACTGTGAACTAGTGAGAGATGTGGTGATCATATGACAGTGTACTGAACAGGATCACTTTTTTTTCTCCATGAAAATCAACAGTTTTTATTCTTTTATAAACAATCAAGGAATTGCTAAAAAAATTCCAAATGAATATATTCTCACCTTCAATTTTATTTTAGTCCCATTTTGCTTGGTATAAATACGATTACCCTCTAGAAGATCAAAACTGGAAAAAAAAATGTAGCCAGGTGTGAGGAACTGTCTCCTTAACATGTTGAGTACAGAGGAGAAATTTGCACACAAAATCACAGCTAAATATACCTGAAACGAGAGAAGGGAGAAAAAACAAAATAAATAAATAATAAATAACAGGACATGGACTCTACTTATCTAAATTCAATAGGAAGTAGCAAGCTACTGAGTACCTTCCAAAACAAATAAATAAAATTCCTAGCATCCCTCTTTATTTCTCATCATCATCCCTCTGTAGGAGCTTTGGGGCATCTGCGAACAAGAGAGCAACGTAGTTGAAACTGGATCCTGAAAGTTGAAAGAATGTTTTAAACGCGTAACACATGGCGTGTTAACGCCGGCTTGCTGTGCAGGATGTAAGGGTCATCAGTGTTTCCAAGACAACAGGACCCCTGTCAGAGTTAACACTGCAGATGCAGCATTGTTTCAAATGATCACCGCAGCTTCATTACAACACAGACCATTTCAGAAATGTCTCAGTACACCATATATGCATTCAGTCACTTTTTTTTTTGTTTTTACTTTTCATGTACAAATGTGCAAAATATGTCAAAACAAAAAGGGGTTAAAGTGGATGGAATAAAACATAATTTTCATTCTTCAATTGATCAATTATCAAAGTGACATTTATACATATATTAAAACATAATGATACACCATTTCAGAAATAATTAGAATAATTGTTTTTGTAAAGTTTGAGAAAGTGTTGGCAGGTCATTTCTCTCCGAGGTTTTTTTATTTTTGATATAGATCATTTCTTTTAGAGTGACTTTGTGAATTCATAGATGTATTTTTAAGTTAAATACTTTAGAGATTAATCACCCACACCCATGATTCAAGCATGAAATCACTCATCAATAACAGGATTTTTTTTAAATGATATGGTATTTCATTTTTTTACACCATGAAGAGAAATTCAAAGATAAAATCAGATACACATGCATCATTTGACTCCATCAGAGATGTCACATTTGCCGTGATGTTTGTTGTCGCATTAATTATTCATCTTTAAAACTGACCCATTATGTGCAGTTTCTTCACTTCTTAAACACTTTTGTGTGCATGTGCGTAATATTCACAGCTCATGAGTTCAGCCATTTCAAACTGTCACACACTGAAATCCCACCAAAGCGCGGCTGCAGAACTTTCCCGTCCACAGCCGTGTGAAATGTAGGAGCCTCCAGAAGAGGGCACTCCATCTCTGTTTGTGCTCCGAAACAGAGCTCTATTTCTCTTCCTCATCACCCCCACAAGAGCCCCTCAGTGTGACAAGTTTACATAGACCATCTGCAGACCTCCCCACCACCATAAAAACACTAATCACAAGGTCATAAAATGTGACTCTATAACGACACCCAGAATGAAGCAACTGGACTGAGTGTAGCTCCACATGAATGTGGTTATTGATTTAGCTTTAATATAAATTTTTGGCCTGGTTTCAAATTGGCCCCAGGTAATTCTGCAAGGTGGTAGCGAGTTGTTACCAAAGCAGTTTGAACTTACGGGTAAATACCTACAAGACAAGACTGAGCTATTCATAAATCCATCACCAGTCTTCTATTTTATTGCCTCCCAAATTCTCAGTAATTAGACACTAGTTTCAAGCAAATAAAGAGTACAGATATACATAATAAGAGTATTTACATATATATATATTTTTTTTTATGAACAAAGCAAGCTTCTATGTAAAGTTATTGTTGACGCTATGATAGAAAAATAGAAATACATTTTTGGTGTAATCCTAAAAAAAACAAATTATATATGATATATTAAAGTTTTTTTTATTTGAAAGAATAACTTAATATATTACTTTATTTGATGTATATATAAATATATATACACATCTATAGTTTATAGTTTCGTTGGATAAAAAAGTTTAATAATTCTAACTATCATTACAGAATTTGTGACAAAATCTTACTTGAAATATTTGATGGGTTTCTGAGTTTAACTGAAATTTCACTGCAGACAAATTCACTCTATAGGCTAAAGTGAAACAGTGTTGTTACACTGCCTGTCTTTTGAGCAGATATTTTTTCTTTTTGATTGGCAGTTTGATCCATGTTTTTGATCAGACAATACTCATTTGTTTTTTAGACCACTTACGAAATAATACGTTTTTTTCTTGTGTTTGGACGGTACCCACTCTGAGGACTCCTAAAATAGAGATTCGGCTCGGAAAGAACATCCTCCACAACATAAGAGCTATCAAAAGGTGTGTGCAGACCAAAAGCACCAGCATAAAGGCAGAATAGCTCACCCATTACTCATGCACCCTGGAGCTTTACAGTTTTTGATTTGTACTTAGAAAATGTGAATGGAAGAGGAAAATGTGAAATAAAATAAAAAGTCATCCTATACATGAAAAGACAATAACTGGCTCTCTTATGAAAGAAGTAAAACCACTTTTTTTTTAAAGTGTCCGACATGGGAAATATTGAAATTATGCTACTCTTCAAGTCTCAGATATGGAAGAAAACTGCAGACTCTGTAAAATAACTAATTAACTCCCAATGAAGAAGGATACCCGTTATCATGTGTGTATACACCACAGTTATTTTTCTTCCTCAGGGTTTGTTTCCTCCTCGGGTGACTTTCTGTTACTTTCTGTTACTGAATATCAACCCCAAAACAATATACCCTGTATCACCCCCATATGAGTATACAGAACAACCTCTTTATTAATAACCTTTTTATCCACTACAACTATCATTTACGTTATTTTCCTTTTTTGTTGATGCATCTTTACAGATGATCAACTCAGATTATCTGTTTTGGTGCTTTGAACCAATTTAATGTCCATATCCAAGCATCATAATGAAAATATCCTAAATACTCCTAAAGATGAGAGGGGTCATTTCAACAATATCTCAATTGTGATGAGAGAAAAAAATATGTTTGTTGATTCCTTGAAATTATGAAAGGAGCTAATAGATCTGGATTAATTGTTTAGGTGGTTAGGGTAAAATTAACCTTTAAATTCAATTAAACATTTAAGGAAAAAATGCCACGATAAAGTTTCAGGAGACCAATATGCTGATAAACAAATCCAAATAATCGTAATGTAACAGTAGCAAAAGTGGATAGATCCCTTAAAGTCATCAAAATGAGACGTGTATCAGCTGATGTATCATAATGTTTTGTTCTTTACTCTAGTCTAAGAATTTAAAAATGTGACAAAAGGTTAGTGAGGAAAGAAAACAGTTCTTGGAAATAAAATGGTGACTCCAACATCTGCTTGTGCAGCCCATCTCTTCTTATCTTTTCTCAGCCTTTCACAGGAAAGAAGCAGCAGGAAGGCGAGTGACAGACAACCACCGTGGAGCCAAAATTTATTTGAACAACAAGCTGACCAATATGGGAAATCAAACATGGAAGGATTTTATCGCGGTGAAATCACTGTAAACCACCCACCTTGTTCCCATGCACAGCAGGCGAAAGCCAGCGTAAGAGAGTTACAGAAGAGGAGGAGAGGCTTTATGATGGATTGTTTGGAGTCGTGGGTGCTTGGCTCATCGGCAGGCTCCGAACTCAGCGGGCCAGTGAACGGGCACTTGTCATCTGGAGTGTGAGGCAGCTGGGGTTATCCTCAGAGACACAGCGAGGTGAAGTGGGTGACCATGTTTGAGGTCCGCCCAGCTGTTATTGCCCCTAATATTCAACAGATGTCTGGGATCTCAGCCCGCTAAGTCCTTGCACATGCTGGAGCTGGGAAATCAAAGTAAAGACCCCGCAGCCGGCCAAGCGCCGCGACGTGCGCACACACACAGCTGTCAGAGGGTGCGCACGCTCAAAACGACCATGTGCATTAAATCACTGTCATTAACTATTTAGAGAGATGATAGAGGCAATTAAGATCATGCTTGATTTTTGGATGACGGATCAGTATGCTGTGACACGCTGACTTTTACAAAGCACAGCTGCTCATGTGCACACATTGTTTGGTAAAAATATGTTTTTATACATAATAATTTAATTCCAAATTATGGAGTTAATTTATCTGTTTTGATTAATTAATCACAGCTTAAATGGCTACCGGAGTGAAAACAACTGATTTTTGGCCATATGTCTTTTTGAAACGTCTCTCTTTTTGTGTGATTTATTAATGATGGCAGCATCCCAAACTAAAATATCTATTACACTTTGCCCATATTGTAATAAAAATATTACCCATTCCACTCTTCTCAGTGGGAGAAACCCTATGCTTTCAAACATGGGAGTAAAAATTGACTTAAATAAAAAGCACCACTGTGTTCACACACATAATCCATGCAAAGGCTTTCGTTTGAGGATGAAAATAAGAAAGTGGAGAGTTGCTTTGCTCCAAGTGGTCACAAGGGGGTTGAGCATTTCAAGCCCCGGCTCACACACCTCGCTTACTTTGGAGAGTGCTTCAGGGAAGGCAACATTAGATATAATGAAACATTCACTGACTGGCCCTCTTTCCAGCCTCAACGCTCGCTCACCTCCATGGAGGATATTCTGACTGCAACCTTTCTACAAGCTGTTATAATGTCCAGCTTAAAGCATGCCAGAGCAACATGGCTAAGATATGAGGAGGAAAAAAAAACCTTGCCGTGATCATTCAGTCCTTGCTTTTGTGGCTGAAATTGAGAGCTTTAAAGCACTTTCAAAACATTCTTTAAGTATGGTTTTTATTTCCTTGAAACATGGTGACTCTAACCATGTGTTCTACGAGTGATAAACCAGCTCTTTCTCTGTTACTCTTGTTTTTAGCTTTTAACATTATGCTTAAAACAATTCTTCATTTCTAGTGGCTTTAAGGTCCCCACGGTAAAAGAAAACCTGAAAATATTAATAAACCAAGTGCAGACTGGAAATGATAACATGTGTCAGAACTGATTAGAAATGCAGTAGACTTGAAGTTTAGCTGGATGGCTCTGGCCTTGACTTGTTTTTGCAGGAAAATGGGAAATATAGAATTTCATTATGCTGAATAACTGCAGGAGATGACGTTCGCATGTGATATTTTTCCCTTATACCTCTTCTTTCTCAATTTATGTCGTTTCCCTGGTTTCCGTTGAGGTCCTGTATGTATCCCACACTCGGCCATGGCTGGCCGTGGAGACACTGCTAAGAATATAAATTCACTTACTTGCTCTGAGAAACGTTGATTCATTCCCAAATATCCAGGCAACTGTGAAAAAGATAGACCTCACAAATCAGGCTTTGCTTCATAACGAGCATTTCTTGCCATCTAAAGAATACATTCATGATTTTGGGACCTTTTATGAGGAACGTGATGGCAGATTGACACCAGATGTGTCATAAATTATCAGCAGAGAGATGCCAAACTAAACAGACCAGCATAAATATACAGTGACTCCCAATATACCTGTGACTTCAAATTCAAATAATGCTCTTCTGTGTGAGTATGTTTTAAGTGACTGTTATGTCTTGAAATATTCGTATGGGGACAAGGATTTTAAGCAGAAAATTTAATGATTTATAATGGAATTGCCATTTAGATTAATTGTTGCAATATGTGACTGTGTGGAGTTTTATGTGGAAAAAGATGTATCGCTGTCATTCATACTCTTGAGAAACCATTGTCCATAGTAATTGAACATTTTCCTGTCATTAAAAAAAAACATAAAACATAAAAAAAGACCATAAAAAAACAATTTTAGCTGATGGCAATAAAAGTGAAGCACAACTAATCTGATTGTTGTTGTTTTTTTGCTTTGAAAGTTTGCTGAAAAACAATTTGTTTATCCAGGTCCTGGAATGAGAGCATTGGCTGCTTCAGTAAAATCCCATATAATGATTAAGTGATAAAGCTTTACAAATAGGCATTACCTTCTAAGTCAAAACTAGGTAGGCATGAAATATGACCCTGTTCAAATTCATTACTGTTAGATTTCACTTCTTTCTCAAGGCCCATGCAGCACAGTGATTACGAAAAATGACTTTTTTTAAAAACTTATTTGTAGATTATTTCACAACTCTGGCGAGCAAATGCTAACCATGAGACCAAATTGCTTCGACATAATGTGTGCAAATTCAAGCTACCACCTAGAACATATGAAGTGGGAAAACACTCTTAAGTTAGGTTGTTAAAGGTGTAATTGCCATACTTGATCCATGGACTGTAGTTTCATAAGACCGGGTCATTCATCTGGAATAATCCCCATGACTGACCCCACGGCTCATGAACATGGTTTCTATGTGCAGTAGCACCAATGACGTCTCTCAGCAGGAACGTGCCCCTCTGGTTAAAGTGCCAGACACTGTGCCGTGTAAGTGAGTGTGAACGTAAATAAACCCCATTATACCAGTCATCTCTACAGCCCCTGTTGCACTCCTGGGGTAAACACAGAGCTTCCTGCTAAGTACTTCTGGTGCTTGTGCAGTTACATCAGCCACAACAACACTAAATCGTACCGTTTCTGCAGCGAATCGGGATAAAAACAACGATGTCTAATCGCACTCAGAGGTGAGTAACCTGCAGTGAAAAGGTCAATTAAGAAAGTGTGTCAGCAATAGTTGTCTAAACGCTGACTGGGCCGTGCGGGGAGTGGCTTTAACCTGGGTAAGCACCAGGCGAAGCCGTCTTCATGACCTAATGAAATGTGACAAACTGTTTCCATACAAACAGCGAAGTGTTCTCGCCAACATGCGTGTTATTGACATGGCCATTAGGTCATTCAACACAGTGGAGAAATTCTAGCTCGAGACTGAGGGTATCTCTGCAAAGCCAGAAAAACCCCAAATGCATTCAACATATTTGTGTAAATGTTTCTTTTAAATTTCAACCAGATACCTCTACAAATAACATTTATTTATTTTCATTAAGGCATCTCAATTCCACTTGGAAGAAAACATATATTTTATTCTATTATATTCAGTTAGTTTTTTCTACATTTATTTACATCTTTTATAAATAAGACCTAAGGACCTTTTGAATTTTTAACATTTACACTGTCTTGTGTTCCTTTCCAACAAACATCAGTCTGCCCATTGCTGCACCACAGTCCGCTTCCAAAAGATTGAAAAACGCAGGGATAATAGACAGCTTTTGCATTTGAATAATAACTCAAAGCTCTGTCAAGTGTGCGTCCCCATTGTTGCCTTCAGAGATGAACCCAATCGCACTTACATTATTCCAAACACAAAAGACTATATTACCTATGCCAAAGGAACAAATAAATTTGAAGTGTATTGTCCCAAGTTGTATTGATTTACAGATTTTCTGTGTGGCACTGGGGTCCAGTTATAGCATAGTCTTAGAGATTTTTATGATGTTCATGCTATCCACAGAGAGCAGAGGAGGTGATCCTTGTTGCTGGTTTTTCTGCAAAGACAGCTGCTCTGACAGGACCACCTAGGCCCTCTGTTTATTGTCTGAGAAAGTGTTTTGGTGGACAGAAGTTGGGCACTGCTGTTAAAGATGTTGAATGTAACATTTAGAGGTAGATTGGAACAGAGGGAGACGGGAAAAGGTGAAACTGAGAAGGATCAACGCAAACGAGCATGTGTGAAGGGGAGAATGACTTTAAAGGTTGGGGGCTGGTGATGTTTAAGGCCAAGAGGGCACCTGGGAGCCACGGCCTGAGGATGGATCCCAGCCGACCCCCTCCTAGGTGTCAATGTTATGACATGTGTACTGCTCCACTGTTTTCTCTCACAATAAGAGCACTTCATCTTCCAGGGTGGCCCGGCCTCATAAAAAAAATCTGGATTTACATGCTGAGGATCATCCACCATCTTCTCTTCCTGTTGCACTTACGCTTCACTTCCTGTGGGCTTGAGCTTGACCGTCAGGGGTGATAAATAACTCCAGAATTAAGTGGGGAAAAGTTGAATTCCCACTCTGATGTAGGCCCAAAAGAAGAACAGCCATTTATTCTTTTGTTTATTTATCATTTTTTTCTATATTTAAATACTTCATTGTTCCATTGAGGGTTAATGCAGGAGACAATTGGCCTTTTGGAGCGCAGTCTGCATATTTTTACAGCTTTGATTTATTATGTCTCCCATGACCAGAGCGGTCAGATGTACGATGGGTACACTGTTACTGTAATGATGACGTGCTGAAAAAATAGGTTTGGTTGATCTGGAATCACAGCAACATGCCCAGAATAAATGCAACATGAAGAGGATTTTGGATGTCTATTTCCTCCTGGCACAGAGAGACAATACTGCACATGGAAAATATGATGGTGGTTAATAGGGATCGTATGCTTTCTTCAGACTGAAGACGACTGTGGTTGTCAGTGAGGTTTTAGGACATGATACTCATTGTCATATATAATCACTCATTAGAATTCATTCAGATTTATCTGCAATGCCTTTGACGTTCTAAGATATTCAGGCTCAGCCCTTTGTTTTGATTAAAATCATGGCCACTATCAAGCCATGGCCACAAAGTGAATGATTCTGACATAGCTTTGCAGAGTTTCTTTCAAATATTTTGGCACATCCTCTCATCTAATCCCCTACTCACCCTTTTCCAAAAGGCTTTCTTAAGTTTGCATAACTTAAACAACATGGTTGAAAACAGGGACATGAGATTGTGTTTGCTCAGGGCTTATTAAAGATATACTAGTGAACAAAAACATTAAAACCATACATCAATTTTTAAAGAGAAGAAGTGTGCAGAATCTGGTTATTGGATCCACTCTTCGTTATTTGGATTTATTGTGTAGGGAGGATGATGATTTTTTTATGACAAATCTGAGTCAGTTAGATTACAAAATCTCAGTTTGACAATTTCATTTAACTACACATGTATGCTTCACACCATTAGCACATTAAAGTTATTAGAACTGCCAAAAAATGTCTCAAAATACTTCGCAAAAGAACTTTGGTTCAGGCTTTGAATTTTTTTTAAATGACAGACATTGTAACTGTTTCTCCACATCCACGCCATGGAGCCTCTTATTGTTTTCCATTTTTCTCTGGAAACAAAAAGAAAATGTAAAATTTGTAACTAACAGAAATGTCTTTAAAGTAAGGTCTGAGTAAGTTGGCCTGAATTTTCAGTCTTCAGTCAAATGTATATTAACAAAATTACATCATAAACAAAAAAGAGGTAACCTTTTTATAGAAAAAAGTACGCATGATGACCAATTGCAACTACAACTGATACCTCTTAAACAGGAGATTTTCTCTACGTAATTAGCATTCTGTGGCTAACGTCACCTACTATACCGACAGCTGTTCTGAAATGGCTTTGGAAAACAAACTGGCTCTGTAATGTGGACTGCTTTGTATCCAAATGAACTGATTTTTAAAAGAATTTTGTTCACTATAGAATTTTGTTTCACTATACCTGCATTTGGTGTGAAACCACAGAAAGTCATTAGGACTCAATCTTGTGGCCAAGGAAAAGTCAGTTACACTCCTAATGTCTGATTTTGCACCTCCAATTAAAATTTTGAAAACAGGGGTGCAGAAACTCAACTACTAAGGCCAGAGCTTTTCTGTGGCAGGACATCACAAGAAAAAGTCTTATAGGCCTGGAGAAATTGTATTTAATAATTCCTCATCTTTGAGGGTTACGTGCTTAGAGAAATATTAATGCTGCTCTGTTCAGAAACCAGTCCCATGACGAGGTCTGCGACATTTGTACTGGACAAGAACTGACAAGTGGTCACTTTGTTCATACTCCTCAGAACAAACACCTCATCCTTTCCTCTCACTGAATCAAACCACCGATCATTGTCTTTGACACTGAGGGCATTATTCAAAAACATGAGGTCGCCCTTTTAATCAGCTCATGATTCACGGTGCCACTGGCGCCAGTGAGAGAAACACCCTCTCATCTTGTGGAACAAATAGGGAAGCCCTTATGCCCCATTGCCAGTGCCAATATATTTGAACCACGATGATGTTCCCACACAAATATTTCATGTTGTACGCAGCATCCAAGACTCACAGTGGACGAATGGGAGAGGAAACCTGTGTTTTATCACTCTTATAAGGTAGCCAGCCAAATGTCAACAAGAAAAAGTTTTTTGACGGGCTTCATCACGAAGGTTAATACTCTTTAAATCCTCTCATGTTGAAGTATTTCTTCATTGGACTTTCCACTTTTTTTCACTTAATGAGGTTGAACTCTACCCACATTAAGGAGTCTGATTCCTAAGATAATTGAAGTGTTAATTTTAATAGCCATTTCCATTTGGTTAATTAAAGCAAACATTGCCTCGAGGACCTCTTGCAGCAGTCCCACAACATCCTCAAGTGTTTCTTTAAATATGTGTAATATATGCACTGAGGCCTGTTTATAAATGAGGTTTTCTTTGCTAAGTGTCCCAGTCTATTTTTGTATGTCAAAGCACATGATTGACTGTGCAGAAAAAGAAAACATCTTAATGCGTGTGATGGTCAAGAGTGAAGGTATTTATTCCAATTTGTTAGAGAAAAAAAGGCCGTTGAATGCGACGTTTTATCTTGCCAGGGGAATTTTTCGTGCAGATATGTAAATTAGCAGGAACATAATTAGGGCATAAGAGATGCTTAAACATCTTTAATTTCTTAAACGATTTTTGCTGTTGCTGCTACATTCATCAAAAGTCTATTACCACAGAAGTAGAAAACTTGTTTCCCTCAGAATTAAAGTCTCAATAAAAAAAGAAGTGAACCAGGCCTAAAAAATGCATGCTCAATTGATCTTAAATTTGCATGACATTTTTAACATGACAGCCAACATAAAGCCAGTGTAACTAAATTGATATTTTCTGGGCTAACAGGTGCATATCACTTAATAAAGCGCCCTTAAAGCAAACTAAGCTGAAATCATTTAGAACCCATCAATTCTGATTATAGTTAGTTGCACATCTCCACATCTATTGGGAAACTCTAATCTGAAATAAAATCTCATCTTTAACTGGTGGTTTGTTGAAAACCTGGCATCCAATACAAGTTTATTTAAACATCACATGTGTTGAGTCCAGCTCACAGCTGGATGTAGTTCATTTCGTCAAAAGCTCCCTTTTTAGTCTTTTTTTTTGCCCCCCTTTTTAAATTCATTTTCACGTCCATAATGTGTACACTCAGCAATGCACGTCGGAAGAAAACATTACTGTAAATGACCATAAGACTGTGTTTTCATTTCACCCCAAAACAGAGACGTTCAGTGAGGTTCACATTTGTCTTGTCAAAATATATGATTGGCCGATATTTCAAAACATCAAATTCAAATGTCAATATATACTGTAACACAAACCGTGAAGTGACTACATGTAGCTGCTGGACAACAGCCCACTTTGAGAAAGTGGTCAAGTGGGCAAAGGAGTGTGTCCAAGTTTTCATTTTAAGTTAAACATCAAATTCTTGCAAAAGCCAACTTGCGCTGTGGTGATAATGAGATAATTTTCTTCTCAGAATTCAGCACATCCAGCCCATGTAAACTGCAAACATGCACACAAGCTTAAAGTTAACAACAAGTGAAAAATATAACCTCATATCTTCAAACTTATTGGAGTCGAGCAGCGTGGGACTTTGTGGCAAAGAATCATAGCTTTTCTCTTTGTTTTGACAGGGAGAGTTATGCCTCACAGGCACCAGATTCACCACCAAGACTTATAAGCTTGTGGAGAGCATTTAGGGCGCCACAGGGGCCTCTTGACCTAAGAGGAAGTCAGGAGTATAAAAGGTGACAAATTAGTTTGTAACTAAACAAAGACATATGCAGACACTCCTGCGCTCAATCATTAGTGATTCCAAAAATATCAGCTGGCACGGGTTAGGAACTGTCAGGAAATAATTAAATTTTGTGACTTTCTTTTAATATTAATGCCAACCTTTGGATCTCCGCCACTCCTATTACAGGAAATGTAAGAGCAGTAGGTCTCCCTGTGCCGACTTATGATGAATAGAGCACTATGTGGGGGGAAAACCAGCGTGCTCGTTTTAGAGATGCAAAAACTGACCAGAAGTCTTTTTATAAGGCAATAAATGAAAGGGGGGTGTATTGAGATCTGTCTTTTTTCGGTGCGAGGCAGCGAGAAGGGCCTGATTATGTGACAGGTCACGGAACGCAAAGGGAGCAGTCGCATGTGGTAAGAGAAGCACAGGCAGCTTGTGGATTGTGGTTGGCAAAAGTGCCGCATTTGGTCCATCCCAGAACCCCTCACCACACTTTTCAATTCATGAGGCCACAGCTCTGAGAGCCCCCTGTGGGACGAATGTGCTCGTGCATCTCTTTTCATGATTAGAAGTTTCCCTCCGGCTAGTTTCTCCTCTGTCACCCACCACAGAATTTGTTTCCCTACATCTTTGGGTCTTTGACAGTCCTGCTGTTCACTTTGAGTCTTACTCAACAAATATGTCTTTATAGAATATGTAGTGTCTCTTATATTTCAGGACAGCCGATGCATTCAATGTCAGAGGGCATGAAGATATCTTTGAAGACGTTCTCACAGGCAAACAGGACAAAATGAGACATGCCACTGATTTTCTCCATCACCCAGCACCTTGTCTGTTTCTTCGCCCTCGGGGAGGGAGTATAAGAATGTGGTCTGTCATTTCATCTGCTGATCACCTTGGTGGTCTTTGGCAAAGCTGCTGTCAGGGAATCCCCTGGTGTGTGGCTGACCTCTTCCCCAAGCCTCTCCACTCATCTGCTGGAAGGGAAATGGGCCATGCTGCCTCGGCCGGTCCTGGTAGATGAAACCTGAGCAGGTTGCTCACTTTGATGTGAAGGCAGACAGGAAGGAGTGCCTCGTGGTAAATTCCTTACTTTAGAAAAGCAGCTGCTACCGCCACTGAATTTTCTGATGAATTTTATTTTGGACGGCAAATATGTAATTGTTGTCTACTGTTGATGCTTTTCTTTTTTTTTTTTTTACATCACCTGTGATTTAGTAAAATTCACTTGTGCTACCAGTTATCATATTTATATTGATGTTCATATTTCTGAGATCCTTAGTTTGCAAAAACCTAAATAGATATTCTTTGACATTCAGTCAAATAAATCAATTGTTGCAGATTAAATTATTTTTGTGTTTGTTTATTTGTAAATAAATAAAGTAGACAAAGGTAGACAAAAACAGTTTGTCTACTTTGAAATAAATGCAGTCATCAGCACTATTCTTGAATATTTTTTGTACTGTGCCTCTTGCCCCTGGTGGAACTCTGTTATCTCTTTGTGAATTACTGCCACCAACTGTTGATCCGTGGGACATCTTGTCAGGATATATGGAAAAACCAAAGACATTTGGACGGAAAAACGAATTACCGCTATATTAAATGTGGAATAATGCATTTTCAGAAGACAGTAAAATTCTGGTTCATATTTCTTTTTCATTGCCCTTTGCTTGTTTCTAAAATATTAGCACTGGCTAGAGTTTACACTGTATGACCATGCAGTGCAGAAGCTAGGACATCTAAAAATGCAGGAAAAAAATAGTTTTTACCATATTATAAGACACCAGTGCAGCTTAGAGTTTAGAGTCATTTTATTTATTTACATTCATCTCCTAAGTTTTCATTCAACTTTGTCTGGAATGCTATTTTCACTGATATGTGCACTGAGAGACCTCATTGTGGGAAGTTAGTGTCTTATGTCATCCATGATAACATAAAGACACAATTAAATGATTCTGAGGATGCAGCTATTTCAGGGAGCCTTAGTGTGAATTCGATATTAGTTTTTCATCAGCTGTCTCTAAAAGCAATGATTAGACACCACAGAAATTCCCTGAATTCCCTGGGTTTGGGCACGGTTCAATCACTATTTGGGTTTATTTCTTTTCTAAAGGCAGCGCAGCGCCTTGAATTTCAAGCATATGTGAAAAATAATTCTTTAAGCCTTAATCCCATTTGGTGTTTATATACTTTCATCGAGGCTCGAAGGTATCGCTGGTGTGTTGTGTATATGCGCCTGTAAGCGTGTGTGTGTGTGTGTGTGTGTGTGTGTGTGTGTGTGTGTGTGTGTG
>JABUIW010000031.1:2980985-3157618 GCA_013363375.1 Menidia beryllina | reverse complement strand
GTGTGTGTGTGTGTGTGTGTGTGTGTGTGTGTGTGTGTGTGTGTGTGGCGAGAGCAGAGAGAGAAGCCCAAGTTCTGGCAGGTCACAAAGGTAGCTTTGTAAAGGAAGTTAATGAGTGTTTTGTGAATGCCTCTTGATGCTGAGCAGCTCTGCAACACCTCTGCAGCGCATCAGCCTCAAGTGTGTGTGTACGCATACAGTGACACGTGTTTGAACTTATTTATATCTTCTTCTAAGCAGTGATTTATAATGTTTGTTCTCTGTTGAAGTCCTGGTGGTTTTGGGGGTGTGTAGAGGTTGGTGGGTGGTAGATTTTCAACTTGATTTCTTTATTCTGTATATATTATGAGGGTAAAATCTTATGGAAATAACGCAGATTCAACCAAAGTGCACACATTTCCTCTCATGCTGCACATCTCCTCTACTCCTGTGGTCAAGTACCTTGCAGTTATTATAGCTTATTTGTTCAAGTGGTGAGGAAATATTAAATATCACAGGTTCTCTGCTGAGACTGGCCAGTAATTATCAACAGATGTCTGCCAGTTGGGCAAATTGCATTTAAGTGTGTGTTTTTGCCCTCATGTGTATGTGTGTGTGTGGTGGTTCATTGGACAGCAACTGAGGTGCGTGAAAATGGAGAGGTTGTGTCATCATGAGGCTGATTGAGGGTTCCCACTACATGTGTGCTTATGAAAGAAGGAATAAATGAGATGGAAAGTTTGGATGAGAAAGCCTCTGAGTGGCCGCCGGACGCCCCGAGTGACCAATAGCTGGCCATCCTGCATAGGATCAGTGTGAAGTTAACAGCTACATTTTTCCACTTTGGACATTATCTTAACTTTTCCTGCATACCTCAGATGACTAATGTGAACCGTGTGTCAGGGTTGTGTGGATTTTTCACCTCCAGAGAAGAGACTAAATTGACACAAAGACGATAGGATGTCATATGCCAGTACAGCTTTGGTCATTTGATATATTTTCAGCTATATTACTGTTTTTACTATACTTTTATTATCTGTCTCTTTAAGGTTTCATTCCAAAATGACACTGCTTACAGCCCACTGGTTGGTACCAATTTCAAGTTGTCTTAGCACTTTATTAATTGTGGCCCTTTAATCAGATTAAAAGTGTCTCAAAAAAGAGAGTTACCTCAAGAAACAGGAAATGAAATCAGCAAAGACCTGACACAAGAGCTGAGGAATGGATCTGGACTTTCATCTGCTACATCTGCTGGAGCTTCATCAGAAATAGTCTCCATTCAAAGGTGGCTGACAAGGAGCCATTCTTTAGGAAAGGAAGTAGGGAGAACTATCCCAATTCTCTCAAGAACTGGATTGGAAATTTGTGGCAACAGGTCCATAGAGGGATGAATCCTCTCCAGAAAACAGATTTCAGCATTATTACAAAAAAGTGGGAGTGGCCTAAGATGTTTGGAGATCACTGTATATAACAACTGTATTTGAATCATCTGGAAAGAAGTGGCATACAGTGGTGCTAACTCTGGATTTTGGTCAACCTAAACTCCTCCTTCAACAACTGGATAGTCTTTGCACAAAGGCATACATTTGAATACTGTTTGTCATTCACCTGAAAATGAACCTAATTGAAGGAAACTTTAACGTTATTGTGTAATATTGACATGAATTTGACCTAATAGTATCTGAAGCATCAGCAAAACTGCCATATTTTTCTTTCTGCTCATCTCTCATTAAAAAAATATTTAACTTGCGCAGCAGGTTTAATAGTTTGCATAAAGTAAAATGAAATGAGGTGTTAAACGTGAGCTTTTTCTTACACGGTGAGGCTGAGATTGTTGGTTTGTCTGTGTGAGGGGTCAGAGGTCACCAAGGCTCAGAGAAACAAGTGCTGAATGACAGGAAGATCCCCCACACTTTCTCCACACGTTCCACCCAAAACACTGACCTCTCTTGTCCCCCGTGGTTGCTCGTCCACCACAGGCATTAGGCACTTAAAAGAAACTCTACACCAGAAGAAGCACATTGGACCATGTGCCAAATTACATTAAGAGGTGACACTGGCCTGAACATGTGTCGATCCACCAGAGCCTTTCTTTCACTTTTGCCCTCCTCTTTAATCTCGTTGAGACTCATATAAAGACTGTTGTGAACGCTGATCCTGGTTAACTTGATTAGAAGTTCAAAGATGGACAAATTGTCACCAGACTTTGCCCTTTGGCGATACAGATATGGTGTTGTCAGGTGGAGAGTGGGGAGGGGCTGCATCTTGAAGAGGCATTTGAGCGTTTCAGCACTTCTCTTAAGGTGTTGTTGCAAATGGGAGTTGAGCTGCATGTATTTATGTACATCAGTCTGATGGTGTTTCATGTGTTAATGTGATGTTTTTCTCTGTCTCTTTGCTTACAGCTAAATCTCTCAGTTTGCTTGAAATACTTGCTGATCAGTTTGTGTTAAAATGTACATTGTCATGTGTCAGGATACAACCTTTTTTAATTCATTAAAGGAGGATCTGCTGTTGTTTTACAGATAATTCTGGGCCTCGTTATCCACACGTTTTGCTAAACCAAATCGAGGATTAAAGGTGCTTAAACCAAGCCGGCAGCAACTAAATAAAATCAGTTGTGGAGTAAATTACACTGAGCATTTTCCATTCTGCCATTTTTTCCCTCTACTACCTCCAAAAGCAGATTATTGGTAGTTCTCCATAATTATGCAACTGGCCATGGGAGACTACCATGGTAGGTAACAAAAATACAATGAAAAGGGAGCTGCAGGTAACTTATTTTCTGGTGCCTAAACACATCAAATGCTATCATTACGTCAAGTGATATGAAAAACATTTTGTTTGGTTACTCATAGTTATTAGTTTTGATAATTAACTAGTTTTTTAACTAAACAGAACTAATGAAGGCAAGGTTTTAACTTAATCTGTCTTGTTAGGATCAGATTATGGGAGTTTTCTGTCCAATCAGCTCTACTCTCTGCACCTTATCACAGAAATTACACAAAACATTTTTCTTTGTCTTTCAGTTCAATTAATTTCTCATTAATTTAAATTGCACAAAATCACAACATGTGACATTTCTAGACATTCAAAGGTACATCCCGATCAGCCTGATCATAGAGAGCCTATTCGAAAAAGGGTTTCATGCTCAAGACACCGAGGTATTGCACTGCTACTTCACTTCAATCCAATTCTCCATCCCAAGCGTTGACGGGGCATCATCCACATACCGTCTGCTCATCTCTGAGCTCTTCCAGCTTTGTCTGTATACATGCAACACAAAGCATGCTGTGTTGAACCGCCGCCTGTCCTCGGAGAGCCAGCCTTGCTTTTTTAGCTGGAGAACATAAGTGCTGACCCCAAGACAGAACCCTTTCTCCCCTACTGTGAGTGACAGCCCAGCTTGAAATGTGGACACAGGACCTTGTTGCCCCCACAGGGAGGTAAGGGCCACGCTCCCTCACAACACTGCTGTCTGGGTGGGCTCCATCACAGAGGACATCTTCCGCTGGTGGTACAGTACACGCAAACATCTCAGATGTGAATCAGTATATAACGTTACAGTGAAAGCCCCGACAATGCAGCCTGCAGGTTTTGCTCCCGAGGAAAAGCTCTAACCTGCTTTAGCTCTTTAAAATTATCCCCGCTTATTGAATTTCTTGTTTCTTTGCTCTGCAGATTAAACCAGGTTTGTAAAACAAGAACATTAAATAATCAAGAGTCGATTTTGGCTGTTGAAGAGGAGCTCCACACACAACTCCACCAATCCATAACATCGTATGAAACTCAAACTGACTCACCCAACGGCTGCTTTTTTAAAACAAGCTCATTCTCGGGCCAAAATCATTAGTAAAGTAATCCTTCAGCCTAACCCTGACTCACTGACCCAAACCACAATGTCAGTCCATACAAATGGAGCTATTCACTGGCAGAAGGCAGCACAGACCTTATCTGTCAGGATCAGGAGAGGATAAACTTTTAGATAGTAGAAAATCAGGTACAGAACGAGACAGAATCTCGTGAAAACAGAAGTCTCCATATTTTCTCTGACAAAGAGAAAACATCCATGAGATTAGAGCCCTACACTCAAATAACAATGTTTTTCTCAAAATTAGAAACCCATTCTCCTGCCTCTATTCTCGCCTTCAGGCCCCGGAGGAAACAGTGGTTACACTAAACCGGGTTTTCTTTGGCGAGAACAGAAGAAGCTAGACACCAACCACTTATTGGACCAGATGCCAGTCATGTTCCATTGATGTTTGTGGACAGAAGTTTGGTGAAATGTCAATCTTCATCTGTCCCTTTTGGAATGTGTCGTGTTCACAATTTCATATATCTATACATAAAGATATAAATACATAGAGAAAGATATTAAAAAAAGTGTCACTCTATTAGCCCTTGACACCCCATTTTTACTTTCATTGGGGAGTAAGTCAGCCAGTGTGCTCTTCTGGCTGACTTACTTACATTCGCAGTCTAGATCAGCTTTGCCTAACATGGCATGGAAAAACTTTTTATAACATGTGTGTGTAATGGAGTCTCTCGTGAAACTATTGCTGGCTAAAATAAGAGAAAAAAATACAATGTATGAGGATTTAATGATGGAAATAAGCTGTTTTATTACCCAACAAGTTGCATACTGTTGGTATTTAAAGTGGGAGGAAAAACTCTGCTCTGCATCTCGCCAAGTATGAAGCTGTGTGGTGCACAAACAAATAAGGCCAAACAAGTCCAAATAAAGCAAAGTACTTTGGCTCCATTTATATAACTGGGCCTCTTACAGTTGGACGGGCCTCTGCTCTTTGACTTCCTTTGATGCGTCCAGCTCTGTGGTGTAGTCAGATCCCATCAGGCAGGCAGACATAACGTAGATACAGTGCACCTGAGCTTCTGAAGCCACCACAGAGAGCAAGTGGGGAGATGTACTGGTATGCAGGAAAAACCAGCTCTATTTCAGGTCCTTCGAGGGCTTGAAAGAGAGAGTTTCCTTGTAATCCCATCCGTCATATTTACTCCCCCTCCAAAACATTTGAGCCCCTCTTCAAACAACCCCTTTGGATCAGACTCAAACATCTCAATAAGAGGAAGAGAAGGGGAAAAGAGCCGTACCGGGCCGTCACTGCTCAAAGATCAGCAGAGAGTAAGTAGTCCCTGAATGACCACGTGATGTCGTTCTTCAGATTGTGTTGAATCACTTTGTTCAGCACTGAAAGCCTGCCCCTGCATCCTCGGGGTCCAGCCAGCTCAGCAGCCTGTCAGCCAGTCAGACTCTTAAAGAGGTATTTAAATGTGTGCCTGCAGCAATGCACTCTCTCAATGACCTCTTTATTTGTTAAAATAGATTATTTTAAATAAATTACAGAGCACTTTCACTGAATAAACAGAGACTTTGGGGCTGCGGCCTGCATTACATACTTACCACAGCCACAGAGATCCTAAATGACTAGTGAGCTGTGTAATCGCCTTTGATTTCACTGATAGGACTCTGATTCGTGGGGTAAGAGAGATGGAGCCATTGAGGAATCTGAAAGGCAACACCACTAAATGGGGGAAACTGAAAAAAAAAGTCTCATGTGGGGAATATGAACTTATGATGTTTCTAACCCTGCCATGTCGACAGAGGAGTCCATTAGAAGAACAGAGGGGAGCTTGAAGGAGTCCTGTCATTTCTTCCCCTCGCAGCCTGAGAGGTTTAACACTCCTTCAGCTTGGATCCATGCCATGCTTGAGACGCCACCCTCAATGAAGGGAGAAAAAAAAAAAAGCTGAGAGGGAAAGGTGCAGACCTCACTTCAACCTCTTCCCTAAACCTTTGATTTCTTTTGTTCTGACCATTCATTTAATCGCATCAGAGGTTAAGAATTGCTCCCCCACCACACCAGCCACAGAAATGCGGAATATGATGAAAAATACTTTATGGAACTTATTCAGTCCAAATCTGCTGTCAGTTCAACTTTATAATTGGTTCATTTCCCCATGTGTTGCTGGAATGCAGCCTCTTCCTTAAGTGTTTCGCTAGAGGTGAGAGATCCAGACTCATGCTGCTGCACGTCTGTTTGCAGCTAATTCAGTGTGGCAGAACCCGGTTGTGCCTGGGTTACTGTTGCACAGACAGAAACCTACAATAATATAATGACAGAAAAAAGTGCTAGATGACCAAGGCACGGAGACCATGAAGAAATTACATTTGATTAACCTTATGAGTGCTTGTTTCAATTCTCTCAGGTCTATTTATTTATGAACATGTGGTGGACATTCATTCAGCGGTACATTTCCCGGCACATCTATTACATCTAATCTGTTAGTGGTTTCAAAAAAGAAGAAAAAAAAGTCATAAAAGAGAAGCATGTGCACGTACGTCATACATGCAATTTTGAAAATCAACATTTGAAAAGGTAACATGGCCCTGACTGTCATTTCTCATGAGTGTAATGCTCTAGGGACACACCATTTTGTTTATTTGTGATTAATCATCAATAAAGTTTCAATTTGCGATTGTCATTGTTGATTAACCTTGTGAGCTTTTTATCGGATATTCATTTTGTCTTCCTATTAAAGAAAAACGTGAAAAATAGGAGCCCTTGAAACCCAGTGTTATAAACTGTCTTTCTCGTGTAGTTTATTCAACCAGCAAAGACACAAAGAAAAATCCCAGAACTTGAAATGCTTGAAGCTGGAACGAATGTTTTTGGCAGTTTTGTCTTGAAATAAATGGAAAAGGATCTGGTGATTTTCACATTTGTTGTCAATTTTCAGTTGATTAATCATCAGGCTCCCTTTCTGTCCATTTGACCTGTGACTCCGGAAAGTTGCATATGTCTGTCAGTTCAACAAAAGAGGGATGTTTCATTCCCCGATCATTTATGTTTAATAAAATCATTTTCAAAGAGAAAATATCAGCAAATGGGAATGATTCTCCACCTTTAAAATGTCTTCAAACCATTCATCAACATGTTGCTGTTTATGAAAGAAAAACAAAGTTTTGCTCTTTGTTAGAATTATTAGTTGTCAGCTGCAAACACTTTAATCTTTGCACACGAGTTAAACCAACAACACATTCATCCATCATTCAATATTTTATAGGGGTAATGTTATCATGACACACATCAGCCAATCTATTGTTTCTAGTTTACTTAGACACAATCAAGTGGTTGGTTAGAGTATCAACATTCTGTTACACTGTAACTAAGGCTTTGTATACGGTATGCTAAATCTTAAATATCTCTTTAGAAAGAGAAAAAAGACTGACCCACAGGAAACCTGATAAATCCACCACGCTTCCTGAGGTC
Organism: Menidia beryllina; assembly: GCA_013363375.1. Taxonomy (NCBI): domain Eukaryota; kingdom Metazoa; phylum Chordata; class Actinopteri; order Atheriniformes; family Atherinopsidae; genus Menidia; species Menidia beryllina. The sequence goes on along the minus strand of JABUIW010000031.1, from coordinate 3,150,347 downwards.
TCCGAACCCAAACATGTTATTACCCTTTTTGTTGTGTGTGTGATTATGAATAATTACAAGGAAAACTTAATTCATAAGCCATTAAGTGTTATGAATGGCAATTTCTGTGACCCTCTCAGTGGCTCTTTAAGACCACTCTGAATGCAGCGCACAGAGCCGGCTCAGTTCTCCCCCTTTCTGGCAGCTGTAATTGAGCCTAATAGCTGCAGCACAGACACAGGGAACCTCTTTGACACCTAGACCAAATTTTCTAATGAAACGATCAAATAAGCATCATCCAGTCTGCCATATCAAAGCCACCGGCAGCTGGCAGCATGTCATTCCCTGACAGTTGGGTTTTTTAAGCACTGCCAGGCCTGTTTCCCTCCATGTCCCCTGGCCTTGTATTAACACTAATAATAGGGAAAGGTCCACAAGACGAAGAGATGCAGAGATGAATGCAGGAGGCTTACTCCAGCTACTGACCAGAATCCGGATGATTGCATCCTAAATTGAACACAAGTCCCAGGGTTAATGTTAGCGTCTGTGTGTGTGTGCATGTGTGCTTGCGTGAGTGCGTGTGTATGTGTAAATGAATATTTATAAAACATGTTTTTTTTTAACTGAATGAGAGAAAAAAATATTCGGTAGTTGAATCAAGATAAAAGAATAAAGATAAAGTTACTCTCTTTTTTATTCCAATACTTTCCATATAGGCGAGAAGAAACCCTGGTTATAGGAAGTCCAGTTAAAGCATAAATGTTATTTCAAAAGATTCATACTGTATAGAAGTATAGAAGTCCCACTGATGCCGCTGCCCTTTTTAAAACAGAATGACGACAGTTTGTTAAAGCTGTTCTTCCTGAGGTTGACTCCACCGCCCCAGCAGGAGAACTCCTTTCAGGAATCCCCTGTGGAGCAGCGGATGTCGTCAGTCCTCTGCCTGCTTATTTTTCATGCTTCTATTGGGACCGAACACGTGCAGACCGGTGCCCACTTTTTCCCTGCACTTGTTTGGTTACATTTGTCGTCCTGCAAGATAAGAACCAGATTTAAGTCGCAGCGCTCTGAGCAGCATCTGGGTGAGAGGACGCGGGCGGAGAGCTGCTGAAAAACGTCTCACTGGGGGCACGACTGTGTAGTCTGCTCTATCTCGACAAGTTCACCACTATTATGTTACCTTTCAAGTGCTTTGTCTCAGCAGAGAGAGGCTGAGCCATTCTGGTTTATTTCGGCTGAGGGCCTCAGTGTCTGAGGGGGGCTTTTTTAACAAGCTTGACTGTATGAAGAATGTTTCCAGTTACCCTCACACTGTTTATTTATGGAATATTTTCTGACACCTACACCATTATCGTCCCCTTTCCTGTAGCGTCCCCATGTCTCTTGTAAAGGTTCAACTCAGAGCAGGTGAAACAAGACTAAAATAGACAATATAGTTTGTTAGAAAGGGGATGTTCTGTGTTTGTTTTTTTAACAGAAGTAAGGACATCATGTCATTACATAATCATTTTGGTTAGTTACCTTTTCCTGTAATATTTTGTACTATCACAGAAATTACTCTCATTTCTGTTTTTCACCTCCACGTAAAAAGAAGACATTTTTCATTTAAATATTCGAATATTTTCTCTAGTTAGTGTAGTGTCAAATAGAACAAATGTGGTTACTCATAACTCAAATAAGATCGCAATTGTAATCTTAATTGATCAAGTTCAAGCTCAGAATAACAAGGTAACTGTCCACCTATATGTGGAGTTTATAGAAGTCATAGTTTAAAGTTCCTGCCACTTCTGCAAATAAACATAATCACATGTTCATGTAGATGTCCAGAGTAATTTCTGTAGCACTGTGAAACTCAATCTACGTTATTTAGTGCTTAACGTATCAGTTTGTTTCCTGAATTTTACAATGTTAGACTCTAATTATCCACCAAATTTGAATTTTATTCCACACAAATATAAGAACAAAACAAAGAAAGACCTACTATTCAAATGTGCAGGCGTGCATATGGCACTGTCACTGCTCTGCTCCTCAGATCAAACTACAATAACAGTTTCTGAATTGCATCATACAAACTGATAATCAATTAATTTTCAGCATCCAAAACAAATGTAATGTAAAAAATGTTAAAACCGATTGGTGTTCAGTCTCATGATGGACTAACCAGAGCTGCTAATTTCTAAAACACAACAAACAACCGCCTGTACCCATCTTTCATCCCCCTCTTTATCACCCTTATTTGTCTAGACTCCTGTTCTTCCAAAGTTGGCAAGGACAGTTGTTTTATTCTTCTGTTTGGATAAAGCGTCCCCTCTAAAACCCCCTGATTTGCCAAAGGCTCTACACAATTAGGAGTTCAAACGTTTCAGTAACAGGTAGGGATTTTTCCAGCCCCTCGCTCAGCCACTGACTTTCTCTGCCTGAGGGTAACAGCTTGTAGTCTTGAGGCAGTGAGCACTCAACTCAGCTCAAAAGGCAGGGAAATAACTTTAATTCCCTATTTGACATTGACATGAGTCGTCTCTCTTCGTCTTTTTTCACCCCCCCTCTTTTTTCTGTCTTCACCATCTGGCACAGCTGCTCAGAAAGGGCTCAGCTCTGACCCTGTTGTCAAGGACACAGATGGGAATTAGGAAAAGTAGACTTGTTTCAAACAATTATGGAAATTACTTTAATATCTTAAAACAAAAAGACGGAGCAATATATTTATTTGAAATGTTGATGTCAGCTTAAATTTCCACTCCAGTGCGTGAGCCACAGTGTTTTTGTGCGATGGACAAACTCCAGTAAAGAAGGATGTGGAGACTGTGTCCCCAGGTGTGTTTTTTAAGGGACGCAATCTTTCCTTTGGTCTTTCTTTTTTTCTTAAATTGGGTCTAACACAAGCACCTGCCTGAGGAGTGGGTCATGACCTCAAACCTTCAACCCTGAAATGAACACCAACTAATAGAGACCTGTCTGTTAAATTGTAATTGAATGTTACATGGTACTATGAACTCCCAATAGTCATTTTTCCATAAGCAAGAAGGATTTAGGCAGACGCTCCAATGACAACTTAATTTCATCAGGAGGAGCAGAGGCGAGTGTTTAAGTTTGAGCGCCTCCCTCAAAATACGGCTCTCATTAATGGTAATTGTTAACAAGAAAAAAATGTGACACACGTCTGACTCTTGTTTATCTTGCATTTCAGATAATTGGAGTCGCACTTTTTCCTGAAGGACAAATTAGAAAGTGAAAACCTCGAGCACAATGTCTTTTTTCATGCAAACAATAACCACAACGTTGTTGCACTCGCCTGATTCAGTTTTTCTGTCAAGACAGCTGGTGTGTCATTTGGTACTCAGATTGTATTCTGAACAAAAGTTGAGACAAGTACCCTGCCTCTCTGACAAAAAGGACGAAGAGTTGTAACTAAATGTTGAAGATAGCATTTCAATATTGAAGTAACACGTCTCAAAAAAGTTTTCAACATAGTATGGCGGCTGCTCAACTGTTTTAGATCTTCCTGGCTGCTTTTTATGTTCAGAGATGCAGGGTTTTGAACTGAACGCTTAAAATTTCTGGTTCCTTTCCGTTTTAATCTGGCAGACAAAACATTTATGATTTCATATAGATTCTCACATTTATCCAACTCTAGAACAGTGTTCCTCTCCATTTTTATACAAGAAACTAATTATTTCAATAATAAATATGCCATATGCCAACAAACCATGCACAGCAAAAAAAATGTGAAGTAATGATTAATTCATTCAAAATTAGCTACTACTTTCGAGAAGCCTTAACTTCACTTTTGACTTTTGCTTTTCGGTCTTGTATTGTGAATAATTATCATAATCCGATCAGGGGCTTTACATTATTGTGCATGTTAAATATATCTAAAAATAAGGATAACTCTACTTTAACAAGCTAGTTTAAAATTTTAACATTGGATTGGAATGAGCGAGTTAAGAATGCCAGCCTTCTCTTTGCACAATAAGATGACAAAACAGCCAGGGGGAGCTGTGTTTACAGAGGAGAGGAGGAAACAACAGTCAGTGGGGAATTACGTATGTGGAAGTGTGTGGTCCAAGTGCTGCTGGTGTTCCAGGGACTCAGATCTGTTTATACATTTATGCTCTATGGTAGTTTTCTTTTATGGCGATTTAAAGTGTGTCTTAGTAATGTAACAACCTTGAACCTGGACCATCCCCTCCTGCCTACTTATGTTCATTTTGGGACATAAAACAGACATAAATGCAAAATTTCTGAAAGCTTCACAGCATGTCATAATTAGTAAAAAAAAAAGTAATTTTTTTGTATTGAAAATATGATAATTTACTCATTTTGATCATGACAATTTCACATAAAGCAAAGCACAGGTCTGTGGTGATTTTAAAAAGCTGCATAGGTTTTGGAGCCCAGAAAATATTGTCATGGGTGTTTGTACCATATTTAAACCTTTAGTGTGAAGCGGCTGTGTTTTACATTTTCAACACATAGATATTAAACGTTCTCGTGTGAGGCTGTAATCTTTTATGACATTACATTCGTATGATGAGAAAATGTACTGAAACAGCTCAGCTTTGGAGGATAAAGAGGAATGGAATCGGGGTAATCTAAAGTAACTACTTTGAGTCGTAAAAGTTCAGACTTACTCGGGTAAATCCTTTTTCTGCGCACTGACTGCGAGGAAAAAATATAAGTCACATTCCTGCAAAACAGCAACTTTGGGTTTGCCTGATTTCAAAGCCAGAGTCATGCACAAAAGCAGCAAAGGGCAAACTGGGATTGAACTTGTCTAATGTTTCCAAAACGGACAACTGTGAAAGGCCCCATAATTGATACGCAGGACCCCAGAGGGCACGACTCCTGTCAAGCCTGCTGCAGACAAGAGCTGCCAGAGCCACGCACTGCAGGGAATACTGGCTAATTAGAACAGTTTAAACATTTCCTGATTTGAAGAACTTAAAGACCGGGGGCCACAATCACACGAACAATAGCTTCTCACTTAGTAAACCCCATCCCACAAAAGTCTGATTCACAGGGTTGGTAGCATGCAGGAAAAATAGTGACAGTGCAGCTAAACAACCCTGAACCAGATCACCTCTGACTCACCCACTGATCCCTTCAAATGAAGATTTTTATTTTCATTTATTGAATAAAAAAATACCCATATTTCATTGTAATTATTTAAACATAAAATTTACAGTAAAAATTATTATAATGTTTTTAGAAGTAATAATGAACAAAAATCACAAATATTTTTATCTGTCTGGCTTCTCTGTTTGAGTATTTGATGCAAATCTTTATTCGTTTTATTTGTCTCTATGGCCAAACCACGTGGACCCCAATCTTCTTTTTGTATTCCTGCAGCAAAAGTCTGCTCCCCTTTTTTTAAATCAAGCAGTAGTGGTCATCAAACTACCCAACTGGCCTTGAGGGCCCTAGTTAAAGGAATAGATGAGTGCTACTCTTTGACCTCTAAAACAAATGGGGCCATCTTACCACTAAAACAAAGTGGAAACTAATATCAGGCTGATTGGTCTGAAATAAAAAGAATCAGAAAAAGTGGAGAAATAAAACCAAACCCAGATTAGAGTAAAACAGACTTTCCTCAACTTAATAAACACAAGTATTTAAATCCTTTTATGTCCACACTAAAAAAGAAGAAAGCAAAATTGCATTTGCTGTTTCTTTGGGGACACTACTTTTTAGCATTAAACTTAGTAGTAAGGATAGTTTATAGTGGTTTACTTTCTAAAGTGCTCTGCAAAATCCCATGTAATACATGAAAATTGTGCTCTACAACATGCCATTGAAAAAAAAAAGATAAGGGTTTAAGGGTGCGGGTTAACATGTTTCGGTGCGGATAATCTCCTTGCAAACAGACTCACAGTTTCACTGTAAGGCAACCTGGCAGCACCCGACTGAAGAGTCACCTTCTCACTTGCACAGTGTGTGTTTCCATTCTGAGTCCGCAGCACAAAAGACATCATCATGAACATGAATAAATAACGATCCGCATAATGTTCTCATACAGAGGAGCGCCTCCTAATGCCTCAGCCGTGTGACACAGGCCATCATCATTGTCTTCTTTTGGCCAAGAGAAACACATACTCCATTAAAACGAATAAGGCTTTTCATCTGCCGCGGACAGATTAGAAGTCTGGAACATTTCAACACTTACTCCACAGCCAGTTTCACGATGTTGTGCATCCGAATTAGATTGAGCCCAGATTGTTCACCAATGCTGAAGATTACTGCAGCGATGCCTCAGGCTTTATACCTTTCAGGCTTTATACCTGCATGCTGTTGAGAGAATTCTGCAAACATTCACAGACCTTTGGCTCTGTTCTGCTTATATAATCTGTTAATCATCATTTTATTGTCACATTATAAAAACAGAAATTATACAGTTTCCACCTTCACAACACAAATAATATTTTCGCATATTTTTGTTACATTTTTCTGCTTTGCAGGTGAATTTCATGCCAGACCAATACAGAAATGGAAATAATAAATATGCCACCTAAAAATCTGCAACCTAAAAATGCAAAATAATTAAAAAAAACTTAAGTCTAAATTGGTGGATTCAAAATTTTGAGTTGTATTTTTTTTTATTTCCCTAATGCCACAAGTTTCTAGATACTTAACCTATCAGCTGAAAATATTAGTAAACAGATAAAAAGGTGTCCAAAGTTCGCAATTTTTTAAAAATAACTCGAGAAAAAATAGTACATTGATATGCAGCCAACATATTGATTTTAAATCAGTTGTCTTTGTTTACCACATTTTCAAGCTTAACTCTAGCAAATATGATTTTGAAATTTTTTTATTTATTAGGTAATCATCACTGCACCATCTCCAGTCAGCAATTAATGAAGCCTCTCATCATATCAGCTTTGTCTCCTGTGATCTCCATCCTGTTTGGGGGATCATGTACTAAAGCCAGGTGCTTTGTGTTCCCACCTGGCCCCAGGTCAGCAGGTCACCAGGTAAGCATTTAACAAACTCTCCATTGGCTTGTCTGCTCCACTTAACACCTGACATACCCCCACCATGCCGACCTCTGACCTCTGACCCCAAACTGACAACCTATGAGGCGTCTTTGGAAACTTTCCTTTCTCTGCTGCACTCCGCTTTTCTTCTCAGCCTCTTGCTGAGTGCTGCAGAGTGAGGCGAGGTGAAAGGTATCCTGAGAGGGGGGCCGCACAGGTGTTCATGCCTCCACACCTCTCAAGTTCAAATGCCATTGAGTCCTTCGCAACGAGGTAACATCAAACAATACGTCACCCACCCCCACCCAGAGGGGACACTGTCAGAGCACCGGGCCTTAAGGAGCTGTATCCAAACACCTCCCATTCGTGCCCCCTTCCACACACTGAGAATAAAAATATACACATTTGCCAAACTCCTAACAACCCCGTATGTATGACATCATCTCACCAGCGTGACAAAAACACGGGCAGATACAAACATTTGTGAAGCTAGAAAATGAAAACACATGCCAGGCTTGTGCTTATCTGTCCAAACTCCCCCAGTGTCACTTCTAAACCCGTCACCCTTTTTCCCCTTCAAACGTCCAGTCTTTCCCGGTTCCTGCAGCTTTATGGGTCCAAAAAATGGGAGCCGGTCCAAGCATTACTAGTAACATTAGTGTCAGTAATTTAATGCGCAGGTGTGAATGGATTCTCAAACAAGCCGGGGAGGCCCCCGGCATGGCCTGCTCAGGACAGCCAGGGCCAGCGGCAGGTTTAAATAAATACGCCACTGAGCAGACATGTCGGCAGCTGGGGCTCAACATGGCTGCCCCTGTTTATGTTGGGACTTTGTGAGGTGGAAGTAGCAAGATACTTGTGTGCTTCCTGGGAGAAGGTGACGTCAAAATTTTTCATGAGACCAATACACGGCACCTAAAGGCGGGAAGTGAACTGCTACATGGGGGACAGACCAAGATACAAATAGCTTGGTGCAATTTGGTGACCAAAATCATGTAAAACCAACTATTTCAAATCACTCTGCATATACATGCTGAGTTAGACTCTCGGAAGAAACAAAAGTGCAACTGTTTATTCGGTTTATTTAGTCATACAGCTGAGCACCAGCGGCTGTGACTGAAAAGCAGCACATTAAGCTACAGTATGTGGTCACTTAAAGTGAAATTTCTCATTTAGATGTCTCTCAATTTTAGTATTTTAGGTACATTTTGAGCAATAATAATGTTTGTTTTTTGGGGGGGTTGCTTAAGATGCTTGTTTTTAATACATAAGTCCATCTGTTCTATCAAAGGGGTTTGACTTAAAATTTTAGATATAAACCACTAGTTCAACTTGGATAATTGTACCACTTTTTTATGAACTGAGAGATGAAAAAATTGTAAAAACTACTATTTCAAGTGTTATTAGTTGTTTCTTAATATTTCTGGATGTGGTCTGTGATAGCTGTCAGTTTATTTCCCGACATGACAAGCAAAACTAAGAAGTGAATTTGACCGCTTTAAAAGCTACCAGTTAATATTCTGTCACTGGATTAATCACTAGGTGAACTGGTATAGAAATCATCATTAACTTTAAACAAGCTTGATATTTCATCAGCATGCCTGCATGTCAGTGTGACAGAAATTATAAGAAAACAGAGGTGAAGAAATAACACAGAAAGATGGATGTGAAAAGTGAAATTACAGGCAGATGGAGCATAAGAACCGCTGCTTTCTGCAGGCAGCAGAGAAGAAGTCAATTAGGAGGCTAACAGATGTCAGATGGGCCCGCTCAGAGATGGTTTATGGATTAAGAGCTGGGCAGAAAGGGCAAAATGTGGAGGCTCAGTTTCAGCATTTCTTTCCAAACTGCCAAAAGCCTCATGGATGTTTCTGACAGTCAGTCCTTCAGTCACGCCACCCGCCAAAGGTGGTATGAAGAAAGTGCTCCACTAAGTCCTGCGCTAAATCCCACGGATTCACTCTGAGCCACAGAGAAGACACCTGCAGGATATATGATACTGTATATTTCATCTTGGCCTTTGAGTTCCGGTACGTCAACATCCCTGTGTGTTAGCTCAGCTTTAAATCAGAGCTGCTTTATCATCACTCATCCTCTAAGAAATGCACTGCAACATGAGTTAGATGCACTGGAACTATTTAAAACACTTTACAATGTACAATTCTTGCCTATTTAATGTGTTTGAGAGCATATGCTCTTATGTGTCCAGACTGATTAAATATCCAGCTGTTTTTGTTCAATTAATCTATTAATTTAACTTTATTTGATGAATAAATTTAGCACCTAGTGGAAATAATATATAACAAGTGTTTGTCCAATAATGAATCTATGTAAAGCATATAAAGCGTAGTATCACATATTTCCCAGCTCTGAGACAGGTCAGTATTCTTTGAAGTTGGAAAATATCGGAGGATATGTTGAAAAAATGAACACATTAAGGGAATCTAAAATCCTCAATTATTATTTTAATTAAGTCATATTAAAATAGCCAAATAAAAATGTAACTAAGTTTTGCCTGGTATTTATTATATTTGATCATATCCTACAGCTGCAATTTTTTATCTCTGTTTTTAAACTGTCGATGACATCTTGTGCACTTGACCACAGACGTTGAAATATCCCATCAAATGCATACAGTCTTTGCAGCATTCAGGACATTTTTGACAGAAGGACAGCGGGCGTTTGCTGATCTACAGCCTTTTTCTGATTATCTCAAGCTTCTTTGAGATTGCTTTTGAAGATCCGTTTATAGATAGAAAAAGCCAGGGAAGATGTAATATCAAACTTTAAGTCCTCTGTTCAAATTGTCCCTTTGCAGAACACCTACCCTGGAGCTCCCCTGATATTGATGAGTAGGACACAACCATCTTTGTTATCCTGACTTCATTGTGTTACTCTCATCGGTGAAACTCTCAGACTGGGAGTGCAGAACCCTATCCTCCGCTCTATGAATAGCAGGGTAGCACCAGGGGGATAACAATAGAGGAGGGTTTGGGTGTTCCCTGCATCACACACTCTGAGTCTCGCCTTTGGTTCATCCCCAGTAGCTCATTAAAAATTGAACCCACTGTCAGTCAGCGGCAGCAACGCGGCCAGATATGGAGGCTTACGGGGTAACACTTTTCACAGCTGGTGGGTTGCTGGATCGGCTGACAGCAGAGCCTCACACTCCGCTGTGGTTGGTGGTGTCACTATACGTGGCTACAACTGTAAATACACCATATGAGAACATGTTTTCATCAGGTTTTGCAGAGTTTTCCAGATATCGTACTACCCGTAATTTAAAAGAAAAAAAAACAGTCGTGGTTTCATGTCAGCAAAATAAGTAACAAATCTAAAGCAATCTAAAATCCAGTCCGGTTTCTGCAAAGCAGAGACGGTTCGGGAAATGCACACAGGAATTCAAATGGTCATCACAGCTTGGTTATTTCATTTCCAGTGATGTCCCTTTTCTGTTTTATTGTGAATTTTATATAGCTGCTGAAAGAAATTAAAGCAGAAATTAACTGAGTAACTGACTTAAATCTGACTACAAAAAAAATGTTAAGGGATGTAAAGGGGTTTTCTCACTTTGTAGTACTTGTGCAGGCATTTGAGTTCATAAAAATTATCCATACGAATTGCATCAAGGTTTGAAATGATGTATGAATGCGTTGACCCAGAGTCATTGGATGTACAGTACCTATGGCATCCTCAGGTTTCGGGAAAGATGAATGTCTTATTTGCCATTATAGCCTCTATGATGGACGAAGCCTTGTGTCTCTTTCACATTTATTTTCCTGTCAGTCAAACAGTGAGACTGAAGACATAACAAGGGAAGATGAGTTCCTGTAGCTTCTAAAAACTGATTGCCTTAGACAGTTGTGTCATGTATTACAGCAATTGTTCCCTTTTTGTGGGTTTTATATAATTATATCTAATTCTGATACTAATCCATCCCATTACTTACTTTAAAGAAAATGTATTGCATTAACATTTGTGGCACTACTGCATGCATGACAACAGAGGAGAAACCTCGTACAGAGTTTTCAGTGATGATAAATCAAAGCTTGTCCACCCAGACTAAAGTCTTTAACACCACTAAACCTGTCAGATTTTATTTGTTACTGACAATAATGAACCTGTTTTTATTTGATACTTCCCAGTGGATTAATTTCTTTCAGAGGGCTCTCCAGTGAGTTTATCTGATGAAGATGAAGGGGATGATGAGACAGATACAGAACACTCCCCTCATAACTCCCCTCCACCCTGCTCCTTTGTGCCAGTTTTGGGATTAGACACAGGATACCACAGATATTAATGACTCCTGTTAAAATGAATATTACGTGTCATCAAATCCCCTGTTGCACAATTTAATTTCCACACCCCGGAACATAATGGTGGAAAATAAACCTCCTGGACCTGTCAGAGGGGCTTGTAAGTGGTGTTAAGTCCTGTCAAACGAACAAAAAGGAAGAAAATATTTTTTCACAGGGCCCATCACGGCGATACGGTTTCAGCTGACATTCTCCCTTGATACACCTGAGACAGGTGACTTTTGCGTTGAGAGGATTATCTGTTATGGAGTTTGAAGAGGTTTCTATTGTTCGGAGCCAGGAATATGAATAACCAAAGAGCTGGCGTCGCTAACGGGGGAAGACTTTGGCAGCAATCTGACACGGAGAAAAGATTAACTCATCAAAATATATGAATTAGTTACACGTTGGACGGAGCTTCTTCATCAGGTACTCAACTCAAAATGAAAGACTGTATTTGGCTCGGTTATGAACGGGGCAGCTGAGTTTCTGAATTTGTCTCAATTATTCAGTGGATAACTGGCTCAGCTTAATTGACAGTGGTGCATAAAAGATTCAAGGTGCCTCTTAAGTGCAACACATCAGCTGCCACTTATAATGATGACAGATGGCTGTTTGTTGGGTTGGGTGTCATATGGGAGGGCTTTGTCATATTTGCACTTCCTCTTGTTAGGAAACAGATCGGGTTTTTCTTCCCAGACCGCTGCACAGTTTCTCTTTTTCATACACCAACTGTGACTGTGGTGAATTATTGAGACACAGAAAGCTGAAGATGTGTCAGCCAGCACTCATCTGTCTGCCTACGTCAAATGTTTTGTTGGTGTCTCTTTGAACTAAATCAGCTTAATGAAGTACTTCATGGAAAATGTCTCGTGTTACCTGCTGAACTTTTTCACCACTAGATTTGGGGTTACATGAAATGTCATCAGCTTGAGTTTCAGGCATTGGGTGCAGTGGAGAAACCAAAAGGGTTTAGATTGGTATTGCAGAAAGTGATCATATCCTTAAGCCGCAAAGTTGTCATCGTGGCAATAATTATCCCGTGTGAGTCCAGCCGCCACTGACAAATGAGGAGCAGCAGTTTAAGTACAGAAAAAGTTCCCCACAGATGTGTTTCTACTTCCTGTATTTCTGAGCAACCACCAGCTTATTGCCCTATTGATTATCTCTACATTAAAGGGGCTGCATTACCATGAAGGAAGCTGTGCGGACTTTCTGTATGCTGAATTTAAAAAAACTTTGTACTTTTAAAAACTCGCTTGTGATTCACGTTGAAGGAAACTTTACAGATACAGCTTTTCTTTTCCCCCTTAATCCCACAAATAGGACATGCACCCAGCTAATATTTTCTTATATTCACCATTCTATAAATTTCTCCTGCTTGGCTGATAATTTTAAACAGTCAGTGTTCCTCATTAGCTGTGTAGGAAGACTTAAAGCAGGGAAATAATTCCTGCTTTGCTCAGCAAGCTCCAAAAAACATTATTGCGTCCCGGGAAGCAAAAAATGAAACCATGACATAACATAGTGGTCTCAGGACTTACAAGCCTCTAATGGGACTGCTGTAGTAAAAAGTAAATATCAACATTTCTGCTTTTGTTAATCTACCTGCAGAGACAAGCCAGAGCAGCTTTCTGGGACTGTAAATCAAGCGTTTCCTCCCTTTGGCCTCCCACTGGAAAAATAATGAAGGCATTCGTGAGCCTGGGGCAAATATAATGGAATAAAGTAAATAACCAAAAGGAACCATTTGGATTGTGTAAATGATATTTCTGTGGACATATATACGTCAAGCGGAGATACATGTGGTGGAGCAACTGAAAGGTGAAGCGGCCGTGTTTTCAAAGGTAGGGCATTTTTCTTCAAAATACACAGAATTTTTCCGAATTCACACTTTGTGTTCACACAGCTATAAGCGAATAAGAAACCCAAAAATCCGTCTTTTTAGATGTGTTTTTGTCTATACAGACAGAAAACAGCAGGTAAAGTTGTCCAGGCTTTCCTAAACATCTAAAAAGAAAAGTCTGCTTACCTTGACATCTACCCCTGATTGTCACTGTATAAAGGGGTACAGCTCCTGCTGACTCTTTCTTACACTCTGTCTGAAACCATGTGATCAAGGCTTTGTCTCGGGACAGGATAAAACCTCATGGCTTTTTCAAACCCTTAAATGATCATATTTGATTATATTAAATGACACACCCAGGCTCTTAAAATGACAATGAGGATTCCCACATTCCTGATTGTTCCTTAGTATTTTGTAGGTTACAGTGGCTCATTTCCCAATTCTTCCTGCTCTCTTACTCTTACTAAAACACAAATAGAAAGTCAGTATATTTTCAAGGCAACATGCCTGTCAATTTCTTGTTTCTTCCATGCATGTTGCAGTAGAGTGAGAGTGTGACAGCATATTTTTCACATGGGACTCACAGCTCCAGCCCCTTTCACCATGATCGATGCCCCGATTTTCAGAGTTAGACTTGGCCCGTGCAGCGTCACTCCTGCCATCTTCCAGCACCCTTTGCTCACAGCTCTCTGCAGGAAACCCAAGACCACGGGCTACAAAGGGCTGTGTAAAGCATCTCACCCTTCCCTCTCAGTCTAGTAATTAACCTGCCTCTCACCTCCCTGTCCAGCAGCGTCTTCAGAACAGCCTGGCAATCACCAGACACTTCACACAACAGCCTGCACTCGGGAACTTGACCCTCACGGGTCCTTTTCTTCTTTTGTGACACTTTTCTCCGCAGCACTTCTATTTCCAAATTGTGGCAGGCTGCCATTTCTCGCACACACGCAACGTCGTCACACTCTGTAATGACTCCACGTCCTGATAAAAACTGGCATATCATAGTGAATTAGTAGCTACTTATAAGTGAGTTCATATGTTATACAAGGAGGGGGGAAAAAAACGTCATGATGTGCACCTCAAGCGACAGAAGTCAGTAAATCACAGGCTCCACTCTGTCCTTAGGCAATTCTCAAAGTAAGAAAACATTAAAGACTTATTAACTTTTAGTGGACGTTCATTGCAGGTCAAGAAATGGAAATAGACTAAACAGCCAATAAAAGCATGAGTCCTTCTTTGGCGAGACTCATGACAAAAGCAGCCCTTAAATCAGATGTGAACAGCTCTGCCTTGTTCATAGTGCAGCCTTTATAGAACTTCACATTAAGCGTGTTTGTAAGGGCAGTCCAGCACCTTCAGGTCCATCAATAATTTCCTCTTCTTGGCTGATGACTGTCGAGCCCCCAGAGCAAGCCGGTTTTGATTAACAGCTCTGCGTACAATAAGTGAGACCCGCAGTGTCCGTGATGCTGTGATGGATACTCTGAAAAAAATCACACCATCCAGGCTTTCCACACTGGCAACATTGTGTGTTACAGAGAGAGGAATTGTAACGTCATCTCGCATTATATCAGCACTTCACTTTTGCCAGCTTACAACTGTGCTTGCTTGCAATCAAGTGGCTGAACGTCGTCTACGACCAGGAAGAAATGACCCACGCACTGTCCCAGCGCATTTTTCTCAAACGCTGCCAGAAAAATCCCTTGATTTAAACTTTTCGGAGCTGCCCCGTGTCGTGCCAGTCAGCCATTAAACCTTATATTGTTGTTGGCTGGACCAGCGGGGTGCTGTTGTGAGCGGTGTCACTGTGCTTTCGCCAGGCAGCCTGGGCTCAATTCCCCTTGACAGCCAAAGTCCACCCTGCTGAGGTGCCCTTCAGCAATTCTTTCCAGCTGCAGGGATGAAGCCGTGAAGTGGACTTCAGCCGCATTCAGACTGACATCGGCCCCGCGAGAAAAAACAAAGCGAAACAGAAAGCACCTTATGGTTTCGAAGGTGACCGTTTGACAAGGCACAGAGCAGCTGGTCGAAAAAGTGCCAACTGACTCAGGGAAGACCTTATTGGTCCTTTAAATCCAGTCCAGGTAATACGTTTTCTACTTTACCTCACAGGTGATGGAAGATAAAACGAGCACAGTTGCTTTGTAGCCTATCTAGTCTATTTTTTCGACTTTTGTTTTCGGGCTGAAGGCCCCGCTGAGGTCCAGCTGCATGATACCAGTCTGACAGGATGTGAGCTTTAGGAGCCATTTCATGACTCACAATGGAATGCAGAAAATGGCCACTTCTCAGAAATACTCAACATCTACAATAAGGCTAAAAAAATGTAGAATGGCACCCTACGATAGACAGGTGACTTGTGATTCCTTTGTCTCTG
This sequence comes from Menidia beryllina, assembly GCA_013363375.1. NCBI lineage: Eukaryota > Metazoa > Chordata > Actinopteri > Atheriniformes > Atherinopsidae > Menidia > Menidia beryllina. The sequence goes on along the minus strand of JABUIW010000031.1, from coordinate 3,134,876 downwards.
AAAAGGGTTACACATGTATGAAAAAATGGATAGATACATGGATTTTAGGGAAAGAAATGCTTTTCTTATCAGTTTGTCGAACACAAACACCCTAAATTCTACTGAAACAGCTAAATCAAAGTCAGATTGTGTTCGGGACTAAATTCAAAACACTGCAGACATGCACTGCCCCCCCCTCCCACACACACACACACACACAAACACACCTGCTCCTGTACACCACCCGAGAAGGCAAGGTTTAGAGCCAGTTTCACCACCAAGTGATGAAAAATGCTTTTTGATTCAATTTCTGTCACAAAACTCTCACACATGTTAAATGTTTCCTACCATTTTTCAACTACTGTACAGAATGTCATCACCTTCAGCTTCAATTCTGACAAATGTGGGTCTGTGTTTGTTGTTCCTCTTTGGGCTCAGAATAGAGGACCTTTCAAATCCTTTCAGATAACATTAAAAAAATCCACTCTCTTCAAGCTAAAAGAAGTCATTTTTCTTGATTGCAAGAAAGTTGAGTCTGTGGCGGTTGACCGGTGATGGGTACCCTCTGCATGCATCACGGAGGGTACCGTTTCCACAGGCACCCGGTGGAAAAATTCATATTACTCCACCTTTTGTTCTATGGAAAGAGACAGGTTAGACAGACTGCAAAATTTCAACACAGCCCAAACAGATTTTCCCAGTTTGAGCAGACGTCCCAGCAGGGAAATGAACACCTGAAGCAGTCGTTCACGGATGTCAGTAAACCTGGACGAATGCGCTGTTTCATGCCATCTTCACGTTCAGTTGTTTCTCCACTGAGACGTGAACAAGCGGCTCACTTTTTAGACTCTGTTTTTTTAGACGAAATTTCCAGTCAAATATGGAGGCGAAGTTCCACTCTCTCATGCGTTAAATGGGACATCATTTGTGGTGGAGATCAGCATGGAATTCTGCATTTCCATAAGGGACATGCCCCCTGTAATTAGCACAGATACTCATTTCATTTTGTTTGAGTATTCTTGCGACTCAAAATCACAGTTAGACTTTTCCACCTTTAAAAAAATCACTACAGTGGAGTAATTACATGTAAAACGTTTACTCACTCCCAAGTCCCTCATGTAAAAAGACTTTTAAGTGTTTTCATGGGATGAATGCTATTTTCAGTGGGCTGTAATGAATAACACTTTAAAACTGAATGGCTCTTGTATCAGGTTTTGTTTCCAAAGTATTTTAGGGAACAATGAAAGCAAAAGAGAAAGAAAGACGCAATGTTGAGTAATGATCCTGTAATCCACCTCCCTCTTTTTATTTTCACAGTGCTTATCAACTCTTTTATGTGAATTTAGCTGCCAACAGAGTCAGTGAGAAGTGACACCCAACTCTGGCCCCACCCAGTAACTGTGTCTTTGTTGAAAATGGGCACAGGCTGGACTGTGGTGCTAAGAAGAGGGTAAGTATTCAGGTGCTGGGTCACCACTGTCATTTTTACATGACGACATCATTGTGTTGTCTTCAAACAGAGCAGCTTTATTGAACACGATCTATGTCAGCCTGCAAGTCAAACAAGGTCTTAGTTATCAGCTAAGAAAAGGCTGTGCTCATTCATCATCTTCTTCTCTGACAAGAGACAGTCTCTGACGTTTTGATATGATGTGTGCACTTGTAGCAAGTTAAACACTCTCAATATCTCAGCTCAAGTGGTTGGCAATCAAATAGGATATTAGGAATGTTAGATACTCACACAGAAGACTGGTTTACAATTGGAAAGTGTAGAAAACAATGTGCCATTTTGTCAGTCAGACTTTGCACATCAGGGCGGCACGGTGGTGTGGTGGTTAGCACTGTCGCCTCCCAGCAAGAGGGTTCTGGGTTCAAATCCCGGGGGAACCAGGACCTTTCTGGGTGGAGTTTGCATGTTCTCCCTGTGTCTGCGTGGGTTCTCTCCGGGTTCTCCGGCTTCCTCCCACAGTCCAAAAACCTGCATGTTAGGTTAATTGGAGATTGGGGAAATTGCCCTTAGGTGTGAATGAGAGTGTGAGTGGTTGTTTGTCCTTGTATGTCCTGTGTGTGGCCCTGCGATGGACTGGCGGACTGTCCAGGGTGTACCCTGCCTCTCACCCGTTGACCACTGGGATAGGCTCCAGTTCCCCCCGCGACCCCATCAGGGAATAAGTGGTATTGATAATGGATGGATGGATGGATGGACTTTGCACATCACTTATCAGATCCACAGCAGCTTTACAGTATTGGCTCTTTTTTGGGGGGATAAACTAGAGGGAATACTCATAACAGTACTCAGGTTACACTTGCCTTAAAGGAAAAACAAACAATTTTGACTGATTTGACAGAATCCTAAAATGCTGAAGAACTATTGTGCAATCAACCATAGTACAAAAATATTTTGCAAGGAGTTGTTTTGCAAACTGCCAAATGAAAAAGCAATGAGAGCCATAATTCATTTTACAACTAAATAAGACAACTCAAAACAAGGATCAGAGAAGTAGACTTACACTGAGGATTTTAGACTCAGGTCGGGTTTTCAGTATTAAGGATCCACTATCCAACAGATCCTTATCTAAAAAGATGTTTTCCTTAAGCCATGTCAAATGTTTCCAACATGGCTGAACATTATTGTAAAATGTAAAAGTGAAAAACGCTACCACTAAAAAGTATTACTGTGTTAATACTGTTGGATAGCTGTGCAGTTATGTTGTACTCATTGAATAAATGTTTTACTTCAAGTGTACAGTATATCAAATAACCTATAGACACAAACGCACTTGAAATGTACTTTCATATAGGTCCTCCTCAAATCAAGAAATGGCTGTTGAGCATGTCTTCTGTGCACAGCATCATTTTTTCGACACAAGAGGGGGAGTTGCAAATTGCAACTTTGCCACTAGATGTCACCATGTTCTACAGCCCTTTTCTTTAAATTTGCTAAATGTGAGTGACATAATCCTGTAGTGTAGACAAACATAAAAGTTACACTCATGCACTCCACAAGAGAACTCTACCAAGAGTTAGAGGGTCACATTAGATCTCAGACACATGAAGTTTTCTTTTTTAATAAATGTATTCTACAGTTTGAGATACTAATAGAAATTAAAAAAGCACATGTAATCCGAAGGATAGGGCAGACTATGTTTTCAGTCCCATGCTTGCCTTTCTCTGCTTTTACTGGCAGGTCTGTGCACCAGACCAGCGAACTATAAATATGACCCCTCTGAATGCCCACATCCTTACCCCTAAAATAAATTGTGCGCCTCTTGGCTGGAAGAGACAGACAGCACCCACCAGGATAGTCCTGTCTCTCTGTACAAGCAGGAAATAAAACAAGGCTTTCTCAGTCCATGATCAATCAACGCGGATATCTCTGTGCTTTAGATAATGCGAGGCAGACTTGCTCCAAACTCTAATGCCCCTGTCCCTCCGGTCGCTGCTGTCCCGTCCACTGTTGTGTGACGGAGAGTTGAAGGCGGTGTGGGGACTGGAGCTCATCGGAGGAGTTGACTCAGTCCTGCCTATTCACTCAGAGCTGTGGGTCTGGCACCCAGCACAGGTGGAAAACAGAAGAGGGTGAGTGGGTAGTCATGAGGGTGTTGGCCCCGTCCTTCCCACGCGAAAAAAAAATAGAGAGCGAAACCCACAACTATGGCCCTCTTACCAGCTTGTCATGTGAGGGTTTTTTTTTTTTAGACTGTCATCGCGGAGTTTCAGCAACGAGAAACGCAGACAAAGACGGAACAGGAAAGAGAAACCCCAAAAACAGGGTCCAATTAATTCCACCCCGAGGGCTTCCAGAAGAAAGAGGTGCTCTGGTTTTATGGAGGAAGAAAACCCATTCTGAGACTTTAAAGCACGGAGCAAATTCAGAGTGTCAGAGTAAACGCCGACAAATAGATTTAGTCTGTTTACCGCTGCATCTTTGCAGGGATGTGTAACCAAACGGGGAGAGAGAGCAAACACCAAAAACCAACAACACACAAAACGATTCACACGGGCCAGCTGAGGAAGCCAGCAGACAAATTCATCCTGACGCAAATCCCTCTTGACTTCTGCCAGACTGTCAAAATCTCACCCTTCTCAGGCATTATCCTCACACTGATATTCTTTCCTTCCGTCTTCAGGGGATGTTGTGCGCGTCTAAGCTGGAAAAGGGCTGCAGTTGTTTTCTTTGCAAAAACACCTGTCTAAACAGCCGCAAAGCCAAGGGCAAATCTTGCCTGTCAGCCCTGGTGACAGCTCCTTGCACAAAATTCTGCAGAGACCGTTCCTAAGACGTCCACTCAAGCGAAACAATGCACATGTGCTGGAATGACCCCAGCTGGGCCAATTCGTCGGCCATTAAGATGCAGAGTTGTTTGTAGTAGCTCAGCCACAGACAGTCGCATTTAACAACACCTGGGAGTTGGTGAAATGAAAGATATGTCGGCAAAGATACAGTGTTTGTGGTGTCAAATGCACCTTAATCCTTCCAAATATGCCAGCAGTCTCAGTGCCATTGGCTGGGCCAGAAAACAAAAAGGCAAACCCAAACCCTCTTACAGTTCTACGACAGTGACAAAAGGCTGGACTGCGTTGGTGATTCATTAATACCGCTTACAACCATTTATAAAGCCCTTCGTATCACCTGTCCGGAGTGGATTTAGCTGAAGATTTACTGAACAAAGACCAGGTGGCTCATTAGCTACCAGTGACTTTGCTCAGTTTGTGTGGAGGAGGATCTCCGGGGTGGTCAGGTTTCCGTCCTTATGCTTAAATTTCAACGCATGGATCTTTAATCTGTAATGTCCTCGTCAGCATCGGTCTAGCTCCCAACATCTGCTGCTCACATGACCACCTCCAGGGCCTCTCCCTTTGGGTTTGTGTTCACAGCACGGAGTGAAAAATTGCTCTGACACCAATGCCTGAGTTTGATAGCAAGCTAACAAAGGTTGAGTAATGGGAAGGTCTGCACACATTTACCATGGCTCCTATTGAGGTAAACCTATACTTTTCAAACTCCGAATGTCTATTAATTGTAGGGTTTAACAATCCAAACATTCCTGCTGCAGACAATGTACTGCATATGTATTTCTCATTATTATTATCCTAATAATGCATTGTTGACGTGTTGACACCCCTTCATTTTATATCAAGGCATAAATTTATAGATTCAAGAGTTTTCACACAAAAAAAAGATAGTCAGTTTGCACTATTTTAACAGGAAATAAAAGGCCCAATAATGTCTGAAAAGTAAGTATAACAAACAGATGTCCAGACAGATGTAGATGCATCCTTGTGTGAATGTTTCTGAAGCCCCAAACAGAAGTGGTGAGATGGATTCGGGCCTCGGCTGGTGAGGCACATTTTAATTCATTTATGCTGAAACATTATATTATAAACTATCATTTATTACATCCGTCTATTTATTAAATCCATCCTTCTCATACTGAGAGGATCCCCTTTAAATACATTTCTGACCAGTCACAAAACATCTGAAGGCTTCCTGAGGTGTCTGGGAAACGGATTTTGTCAACAGATCCTTTAGTTCCTTTGTGCTGTTGGGTGGGAGATTTGTTTATTGGGGTTGACTCTATCAAATTCTAAGCTTCCTTTACAAGCCAATTTTGCAGAGCCCACTGCTGTCCTGTTTGGGAGGCTGCAACGGTAGGAAAGTTTGAGGTGGGACTGGTCTGCAATAATCGAACGCTAAGAGTCAACGTATCCATGTGAACAGCAGGACGGCCATTATAAAACAGACAGTGAAGTCACAGAGGCACCACAAAGGCTGTGTTATATTTCCATAGAGCATGTTTTATTCAGAAACACACATCTGAGTTGCTTTGTAACATCACACATAACTGTACATTCTTGATAATCAAAGTTTCCAGGATGCTTGCTGATTATTTTTTTTTCGGCAAATAAGCTTTGAAAAATGTCTTGCTTCAATTTTTACAAATGCACAGGTTACATAAAACATCTGCTTCATTTGGTGGTCAGCAGATTACATCCCATCAAACTAACACTGACTATTACACAGAGGCTGTGTAGGCTAAACTGGTTAACGTCTCGGTAATTACCAACACAAAATCCAGACAGGCAAAATAAAGATCTTATGTATCATAGCCATTCTCCAAAACAAACCTCTGTTCTATAACGGACAGCTGAATAAGGCTATGAACAGAAATGTAATCAATGATCAGCTTATACTGAGCTCTACAAGAAAAAAAAATTGAGTGTAAAATTAAAGTTAAATCATAAAAAACATTGCAGGTTGTATAACAAACACCTGGACAGGAGAGATTCTACTTGAAAGCTGCATATGACTTTTGGATGTAACCTGAAGATAAAGCATAGAAGATGCAAGTACTGATTTAAATTTCAAAATTGCAATATATCTAAGTAAAAGAACAAAACATAGTTTACATTACGCCATTGCTACTGTAAGCCCCTAATTAGAAAGGAGAGATCTGTGTCAGTCATCTACAGCGTTTTAACATTTACCACAACTCTGCTCTACATTTGAGCACCAGGGACATGTGAGACTATCTCAAACCAGTAGCATGAGAGAGATTTTGGTTTTTAACTTTTGTGTCTTGGTCCCGTAAACTCCCACTACCATGACACCACTTTGCAGTCTATGGATATGCTGAGTCACTGAAACTAACGGCTTTGGAAGGAGAAAATATGCTTCTATAGAAATATGTGATAAATACTAGATAGTTTACACTGGCTCTCCATCTTTAAACAGCCAGCTTCATGCCATTGGATCATTTAGATAATCACTTCAGATTGTCATGGAAATAATAGCTGCATGTGAATGTGTAAAAACTCAGGTGCCGGTCCCTGTTCAGTAAACCCCCCAGACACCTGGCGGTCCGTTTTGTCATCCACCCATCCAGCAGACACAGAGACCACATGACCACATGAACACTTTTCCTCCAGTCACCCACAAAAAAATAAATGCTAATACTGACTGAAGACAACTTTATATATTTTGGGGTGTGTGTTTGTTTGTGATTGTGTTGGAGGGGATCACTGCAAAACACACATGGAGCTGCGGGGGGAGTTGACTGTCCGGGCCATGCTGTCCTGGCTGTAGTTCACGATGTCTGCCTTCACCACACGCTGCAGAGGCGGAGACACACACATGGAATTAAAAAGCCAACACAACGATTTCAACCATTTTAAAAGAAGCTGTCATCGCCCCCCTGCCTACAGAGGTCTGGAGGGTGTGATAAAGTTCTGTAAGGGCTTATGTCCACATAACTTTTTTTCTGTTTGTTTTGTGTAACAGAAGGCGTTTGCAGAGCCAAGCAGCCACCTCAATGAAAAGGTTTGTTTTTTTTTGTTGTGAACTGTCTGAACTCATGGTCAATGTTCATCATTACGGTAACAGAGAAACAAGAACATAAGAGATACTAGAGATACAGAAAGAGTTTCAGTTTCTTTTTGTTTTGTAAAATGCCGGTAGGGTGCTCTGTTTTCTACCAGAAGAAAGCACCATGTGGACACAGGCTGTAAATCTGCTGAACACACAGCATTGCAAGCTAAAATAGGGGAAGACGGACCCATCCCAAGGTAATAAAACTTGTAAACACTATTGTCTACAGTCTATGTTTTTCTTCTTTCAGGTGTAATACTGGGATGAGTCTACTCTAACGCACAGTAATAACATTTCTCAAAAACCCAATGTCATGAGCCACTTTTTATATTTTTTGACAGATGGGTCAAATCCGTGCCACTAGATAAGACTCCGAATGACGTTCCAATGATTCTGTGTATTGAGCTTAAACTATTGCGTTTATGATAACATTTAGGCACACAGAGGAGGTGTGGCAAGCTTCTATTACTATCCATTTTTTTAAGAAATGCACTAACGGGACCAAATTACCACAGTTCCAGTGTTTGCTACAGCTACAAAGCAGGGGATCTACTGAGTGACTTTATTGACATACTTCCAGCTACTGAACCGAGCATATTTTGCTTTGCTGGCTTCTCTCTTGTCTAAAAGGGCCTTCATCTTGAGGGTAGTCCACCAGCTCGGCCTTCACAATCCTCTGAGTGGTGGACGAATGGAGGACAAGACAGATACGAAAAGAAAACAGAAGGATGACAGCAGCAAAAAAAGAATGAGATGAGAAAAGAAAAGTGAACACTAAGATCAGTGGATGGATGGATGGATGGAAAAGTAGCAGAGATGGAGTTTAAAAAACAAACAACACAAAGTGAAACATTTAAAGTTTGGGCTGCTCACTTATGATTATATTCATCATTAATAAGTGACTACTTTTTTCTAGCTGGAATTTAAATTTCTGCTCTGTCAGACCAAACACTGGAAATTTTGAAGGAAATTTGAAAGAGACAGAAAAAGAAAAAACAAAGACAAACCTCTACCTGAAAACTGAGAGGATCCTGTAAAAGTCGACTTAAAAAATATATTTAAAAAATTAATTTTCTATCCATAAAATTACAAACTTTTATGACATTTCTCAAAAACATTTCTATCCATAATGAATTGACCATAAGCCATTAGGGAGGAAAAAGGCATAATCACTGTCTGTTTAGTAAATCTTACTATCTGACCAAAGCGCAGCTGTTTCATGAGTGGCTCAGAAAAAACATTCTGAGATCAGATTTGATGCACTTGGGGCTATGGTGGAGTACTTATCTTAAAATTATATAATCCGACTGTAAAAACAAATAAGCCCACATTATCATACTTGTGTGAAAACAAGTTGAACAACCTTACTGTGGACAACCATCAGAGAGGAAACTACATGGCTGAATCTCCCGGTCAGCTGTCTGATTAACGAGCTGCCGAAGCCTGGTGTCACTGGAGTCAGCGACTGATCCGCAGCCTCGTTATCTGATCCAGCACACAGAGGACCACGATGGAGACGGCTGCCGGGCTGATATTATAATGTCGAGGGTTGTGACCCTCGTGTTCTGCCATCTAAATGTGACAGCTGATAATGAGACTTAGCCCTCCCCAGGGCAACACTCCGAGGCAAGACCAGATCACAGCTTCACCTCCATATCCAAACTTTAGACACGTAAATAACAGGATGGAGAACAACTCTGAAGTAATACGTCTCAATATTGAAATTTACTTATTAAACAAGTTTAGGATGGTTTCATGAAAACAAAAATGTGGAAAATCTCACTTTGGGCTAATGCTATGTAGTAGGTATTTACCTATAACTTGGTTATATTGGTTATTATATTGGGATATTGGTTGGGAAAATGAATGCACCATACACCTGAGTTTCAACGTGTGGTAAATAAAGAAATAATAAATAAATAAAACATTTTTGTTATTAAATGGCAGTTCTGGAAACACATTGAACTACTACTGACACAAGTAAAATGACGACTGTGAAAGGATCTCACACAATAACATAACTCTACCACACATCATCAGGTGAGTAACTTTAGTCTGTCCTCATTATTCTGCTCTTCTTTGTCAACTAGTTGTAATCTTTTCCTTGAGGTGTAAATGGTATTTGGGCCACTCACCAAGCCTGATTATTCTGGATTAAAGCACTTTGCTTTACTAACAGATCTGTCAAGGGAGTGGTGGAAGAAGAGAGGAGATGGACAGCTCCATTAGTACGTGGTCATTTTCAGTTAGTCAGCAGCTATGTTGGTTATGGGAGTGAAGCTTGAGAATTTGTCCAGTCCTTCTCTTATGTGCTCTCCCTTCTCTAGGGGTTCTGACCTCTCTGTAGCCCACAGGCTCATCAACCACTGCCCAGCCAGTGTGGCTCCAGCCGCTCATATCAGAGCCAGGATTAATGCCTCTGGGGGAAGTGACCTTGTAAATCCTCCAGCTGCCACCATCGGGCACCTCGGTCCGACTGGCAAACTGAGACCTTATTTCATCCCAAAACGGTGGGAGATAAACCAAATAAATCAGACAGGCAATCCCGACCTCCTCACCCTTACAACTGCCTACCTTTGACCCCCGACTTCACGCGTTAATGTGGTCAGTGTAGGTCTATTTACAGATGGGCGGCGTCAGTGGCTGGTATAGCATCACAGGAGGCAGACGTAACAAACTCTTGTTTATACAACTAAATTTCTTTACGGCGTGGTAACCTTCGGTGACCTAACACACTCCCTGTGACCTAGCTTAAGTTCAAGCATAACATTTCTTAGAAATGGATCTAAAAGTAAAGTGTTGTTCATAGTGTTGATGGTTATGTGCAGAGATGAAGGGGACATTTTGTCTCCTAAAGAAAAGCAAAAAAAAAACTGTTGCATTGGCCTTGTTGTGAAATCTAAGAGAAAATCCTTAATGCCATTATGGCTCACCTGTGACTGCTCTATTTCTGCTTTGTTTAGCTTTATACCAAGAATCTCAGCAGCCACCTTCTGGAAACAAAGGTATACCTGGAGAAAGGGAACAACAACAGAAAAATAAGCATAGAAATACTGTGACAACCAATGCAGATTTTTATTGTAACAAACTGAATGGCCTGATTACTAACCGAATCCCCTGTCTTGGCCGATACAAACTGACTGATGATGCTGTTCTCCTGGCAGAAGCGCTGGTGTTTGTCAGCCTTAACTGTCCTCATGTGCTCCAGGTCGACTGCGAACAAAACACAGCATGACGTGAGAAAACTACAGGAAGATGGATAGACAGATTTATATGGTGGCTATACAGCACTCTCATGGGTCTGACTGTTACATGTCAGAGCATAAACAGAAAAGATGACTGTTTAAACTTGAGTTAAGATGGAAGGCATCTGCCTAGCGTACAGAGATGGTGCGCATGAAGGCATGTAAAAACAAAGCATATTTCAATTGTTATGTTGTTTTCAAACCCCGGTGTAAATTACAATTATTGTTTTTTTTTATTTATGGAGGGGGCTTGAGAGTAGGAATGATCATGTCCATAGCCCTGAGCTGTCATTCCCATCTGGTATTAAAGCTGGATATGACACATTCTTCAGTGTAAGCCTAGTACAGTTGTTCCCTGGAGCTATGAACCTCTATTTGACCTGAAACAGAAAAAGAGGGTGAGCGGGAGAAAAGTTTAACAATGCAAGAATGACCAAAGACTTGAGGCTACACTCAGTGAGAGTGTAGATGGAGAGACCATTTGACTTATGAGGGCTGGGCCTTAAAGGTGGGCGCAAGGTGCAAAGATCTGGGACCTTCATCCTCGCACTGATTTAGTGCGAGCGCACAATGACAACACACTCCTTTTTAGCTATTGTAAAGATGTCTCTGTGCACTCAGCTCCTGTGCGGTGATACGAGAAGCTTTGCTCCTCATCTTCCTCACTATGGGGTCATTCTGGGGTCGATAAGGAAGGTCACCCGGGGGTCTTGTTGCTGAAAGCAATAGCTGAGTTCTTTATTTCTGGCTTTGTGCAGCAAGGTGGCTACGCCCGGTATCTGGTGCATACGTGTCTGTGTTAGCTTGAGGAGGTCAGGCTACTGTACGGTGTTGCATTTCTCTCGCCCCCCTTGAGTTTTAGTCTTTGTGTGAGGTTTCATTGAAGTTGTCAAGAATTTAGCCCATTCTCATGCCCCTTAGTGTGTGTGTGGGTGTGTGTGTGTGTGTGTGTGTGAGTGTGTGGAGGAGATGGAATAAAGCCAAAGGCAGAGAGAGACAGACATATTGCCAGGCAGAAATGTAAACACTTTAATAATCTTTCATTGTTGATATCTCAGTAAAATGTGACATGCGATCCTAAGTGCTAAGTGCCAAAAAAAAACACACAGACACACACATTCGGAAAGAATCATTTTGGACGAACATGAACATTATTGTCATTCTAAGTGACATGTAAACACAAACCTTTCTGGGTAACAGCAGGCACTTTTACAACTCAGTGTCTCGGACAGACTGTCATGTCTGTGCCTGTAGATAAACATAGCTGTCTTATAGGCGTCAGCAGGTTATTAATTAAAGTCATTAACAGCAGAGGTGCCCAGCATGCTACTAGAAGTAAACTCTGCTAATCCTTTGGATCCTGCACACTTGGGAAAGGTTATCAATCATCTGTCAAAGTCAGATTAGCCAACATTAACATTGAAGCTTGAGAGCTGAGGGAAGCCTGTTATTGTGTAGAGAAAAGGTGTACAAGTGAAGGGAGGTTTCTAAAACCAGCCTATGGGTGAATGCATCAATGAGGGCACGTACATCACAAATAAAAATACTAGTCCATGGTCTCGTATACAGTGTCTTTAGCTTAGTTTCTTCCAAAATATTGCTTTACAGTGTCTTTCTCATTCAACCCAGTGACACGCCAGCATCTGAAGCTTTGGCTAGCTACTCCAACCTTCGGTCTGATCATACTTTTTTAAACCACACAATCAAAGGAAAAATTCTCTTCCACAGCATCGAAGGCTGTTTTTTTGTCTTAAAATGTCTTAAAATAAATTTTTTAAAACATCATGTGGAAATGTTTACGTGCTTAAATATTTTATTTTTGTTAATATGATGCTGATGTAAAAATGGTTGCACTTTATTTGTTGCTGGTCACCTTCAGACCTTGTGCACATTTGATCACATTTATTTTGTATGGTTGTAGAAACTGAAGTTTTCACTTCAGTAAACCTAAGGAAAGCTAATAGAACTCTTAGACTACTTATAATCGAAAATCTCTGGGCATCTACTGAATGGACCATCTGGTACAATTACTCCGTTTAGTCCATAACCTCAATGTTTTGTGAAATCCTATAAGCCACTGAATACTACAGTAGGTTCACCTACTTTTTCACCGAAAGAATTGTGCAGCCTATGGCATCCGTCTGTGTAAACTTAATAGAGGGCTAATCCCACAGTGTTAGCTTTTTTGCTCCATTTTTCTCCCTAATGTACCATTTCTACTTATCAGGTCAAAACAATCTTCCTCCAATGATCTGGTTTCCCTCTGTTTCTGTCAAGCTGTACATCAGCTTAACAACTCCTAGGAAGTGACTGCAAACATGAACTAAACTGTTTAGGCCTTTGAGCACATAGAGATAGTAGAGGGGATCATCACTCGTCAGGAGTGATAGCCCTCCCTTGTTCTGGTCGCCATCGGTGTTTATTTAAAAGGTCTGCCTGCCACTGCGCTAAATTACTAGACAACAGTTAAGAGATTAATATCTGGTCGATGAATTAGGGTTTTACCGTTAGTGATTGGTTTGTTATTGCAAAACCAAATGAGCAGAAAATGTCTGTTCCCCTCCACAAGAGAGTGTCTGTGCATACGTCAGCTTAGCTTCTTTATGGAAAGAATCTTTCTCACTGGCAGAGCTGATTGCCCTGAAACCAGACAGGACTAGAAAACGTTTTTTGATGTCACTTCAATGCTTAAGTTTTAAGTTTTATAACTAGAATTATTTCAGACTGAATGGATCTACCAAGAAAACACCTCAAAATTGATTAAGTTTTGAATAATTTAATATCTCGATTTTGAGAAACCTGGATAACACTGGTTTGAGACCGGGACACTGTGACCTAAAACACATTTCTATTCATTCACTGTGTCAAATTTTCGGATTGGAAAAAAAAACTTTTCACACAGTTGCATCATATACAAATAACAATACCAAAGGCAATTTAGAAATGGCAAATTTATAGTTCGTCAGAGAAAGTGAATTTACTGAGGTGTTTGTGGCCCTGCTACTTCGTCCAGGAAACTGTCCAGTTTTCTATATTTATATATGATGAAGTAATTATGTGATCTTTGACATGTGTAAAACTTGTCAACTGGTCATCGCCATACTTCAGTGTTCTTGTCTTTCTCACATGACTGGTGACAAAACTGCCTATACAAGATTTAACAACCCTAAGTGTTTTTTGGTTAAAATACAGAGGAAGGAAATGTGTAAAGACAGCTTTTTTAAAAATTTCAGTGTGTGGTAGGGTGAGCTTTCATGTAAGGTACTGTATGCTTTCTCCTCCAGAAATAACACCCTCCAGGGATCATTGAGAAAAAGACAACCCCACAGAAGAGAGGAGTGAGGTGTAGTTCAGTTCACTTTATAAATAGAGTTGTAAAGATACAACCCCAAATACAGGAGCAACTGGTCTTTGATTTTGAGGTACTCTGACCAAAGCACATCAGAAATATCAAACTTTAACAAAAGGCATTCTGTCTTCTGTTCAAAAGTGACCGCACCAAAGATTTCTGGGTTCCGCTCCAACTGTGTAAATTCCATCAGATCAATTGAATAAATGAATGTCTTTTAGTGAATAAGCCAAGCTGAGGTTGCAGTATGGAGTGTGTTGTGTATGGCTGTGATAACCCGAGCAGTGGTCATTAAATAAAGCAAAATCCCATGGAAGAAAGCATGGCTAATAAGCTAGTCTGGGCTTTGCTCTAAGTCATGGTCTTCATAAATTTGTTTCATCTGGGTGTGTTACACCTGCCCATTTGTAATCAGATTGAATGTAGACAGTGTCATCATTCACTAAGGATTTTTATATTATAAGAATTGACAGAAATGTGATTCTACAGCAAAACAAGAAGTTAATGGTTCTACACTGCCGAAGCAAGCTGAAATCCTACACTGCTCTGTGGAATCCTCAGTGGGCTTTTTAAAAATGTGCTGTGATAACAGAGACATGTACTTACTGCTCTGCTCAGTCTGCTGCTGGGGACCAATTGGAACAGTTTATCCAGCAAGCAACGGCCAGAGAATAAGCTTGACAAAACACAGTTAATTGCCGGCAGTCTAGTTTTAAACTAAGCAGCAGTTGGCGTGTCGGGGAGTGCGACGGCTGTGGGTGGAATGTGCAAACTGCGTCTGTGTGTGTGTGTGTGTTGGTGTGTGTGTCTCTGTTTGTGTGTGGTGGTAATGTTTGGCCGTGTGTGAGCAGTCAGAGACTTGGGGCTCTATGGGGTCATATCCCATTAAGTGAAAGTTACAGGGTTGAGTTAATCAACCCCAGGGGAAAACCTATCACTTCCAACATTACCTCACACTATGCCTTAAAGACCTTGTTAAGCAGTTTTGCTTCACTTTCCCCCAAATGACGGCCATGAATCTATTAAGACTCCACAGTGAAGGCAAGGACAATCAAATCCAATCCAGCTCCTAATGAAATGACTAACAACTGTCTGAGCCAGTCCTCGATTCCACTCTCCAGGCACCAGAAAGTTTAAAAACATCCAACAATAATTCTTCAGCTCTGGTTTTAATGGCGGTTATGAGATGAGAATGCTATAGTTCAACTATTGCTTTAACATTCAATTGGTAAACCCTTCTGTACTCACATGAGCATTGGAGAATATGGAGAATATGAGAAATGCATAAATATTCAAAGCAGGCATACTGTTTTTTATTCAGTGTTTATGTTCTGTGCTTTGCAAACCAATCTTAATTGAGTAGTTTGGTGTCACAGGGCATGCAGCACTAATAACCATCATTGTGTGTGTTGCACAAGCAACACTACTACCTGTGCATCCAAACAATAACAACAAAAGCATTACTCATTACTCATTGGTCACAGATTACCAAGGTTAAAGCAATTTGAAATATATATTTTCTCAACACTGACTCCATGTACAACAACATGAAGACTTACAGTCTGAAACACTGCAGGAGTCTAAAAAAGTAGCTATGTATTTTTTCTCTGAGTCTGATAGCAAGTAAGAATAATTGCAAGTGGCATTTTATTTACCCATAAATTTTCTGGTACAAGATACAAGGAAATGTGCAGCAGTTTAAAAGTCCCATAAAAGTAGAATAAATCATTCTGTGTGATGTCTGATTCAATCAGACATTGATTTAACTTTCACAGCACAAGTGGCTAATAAAACAAAATGAGTGGTTCATTTTATGTGAAACATTTAAATGACTGAGTCCAACTGGTCAACGTAACTTGAAGAGAACCCTTAAAAATAATAATTATGACATAATTATCTTGAATCTGTAAGAATATGCAGCATAGCGCAAACAATAAGTGCTTTCCCCGTAAAAAAGTGGTCATTCTACCACATTCCTTTTCCTCAGGCATTAATGGGATAAAAAACTTAAATAACCACATTTTATTAAATCTTAACAGTGAGAATATTGTTTATAGATGTGTTGGAACATTGAATTTACTACAAAATACTTGAATGTTACATTTGTTGTAATCCTTCAACATCCCCTTATAGGAGAAAAATTAGACTAGCAGTGTAACTGTACAAAATCCAGTTAATAACTGAATTTGTACGTTTTACAGCCCAATCCATACCTTTGCTGGATGATTTGAAAATAATTATTTCAAACCTTAAAGGTAAGTTAATAATATTATCTTGACTTTTCCGAGTGCATACAGACAGATGAAGTGCTGTTAGTTAGCCAGTTGTTGTCGAGGTGAGCGGGGCCCGTGCAGGAGTCCTAGGGGGGTTCCTGACAGAGACAGAGCGCTCTTTGTGCAGTGGCGCCCCTGCCCCGGTGGCCTGAAACGGGCCAGGACCATCAGGGGACTCGCTTTCCACTAGGTCAGAAGTGTTCTGTCGACAGCTCATTGATCACAGCTCATCTTGTCATTTGATCGTTGCTCATGAAACGATGTGCAGACACAAACACACGTGCAGACGCATATATTCACATACACACATGCATTCACACTTTAAGACATAATCAGATGCTCCACAGCGGCTAGTAAAACAATGTGGGCTTCCTCTCTGGTCAGGGAATGTGAAACAGAGTGTCCAGCAGTAGCTCTGCAGGCTGTGAGCGAGCTTGAGTGCCGGGCTGTCACTGGCACAGTAAAACATGGGGCCGCGGGCCTTGCAGGCTGGGTTAACGGGCTCTCAGGACTCATGAAATGTGAACAAAAGGCCCAGTTCTGAGCCGACCGCACAAGACGCTGCCCGGGGTTTCACTGGCCATGTCCTCTGCGCTCTCCTGTTGCTGTTAAACTAAGTGGACTTTTATGGGAGAGCAGTAATACTTGCCTCCGTGAGCCGGCAGCATGACTATGATAATTATACCGAGCACGAGGGAGCCTTCATAATTGTATATGTCGCATTGCTATAACTCCACTGATGATTATAAAGTCTTCTTATCTGAAATGATGCGTTATGCTGGCCTACATACACGGACGATAGAAGCCATACCGCTCAACCATAACATGGAAAGAGCGCGAGCTCAGCTCACAACTGCCTGAACAAACATCTTCCAAGTTCAAATCTGAGGAAGAATCACAGTGCAAAAAAGTGATGTAATATTTCACACCATAAAAAGTAGATATAGTTCAAACAAAATACAAGGAAAAACTCTGTTAATATTTCACTTACATTTATAATATATGCCTGTGGATCTACATCAATCAGTTATTTACCCAATCCTCTGTCAGCAAGGCCCCTTCCAGGAATTCCTCCATATCAATGTTGTGGAGCAGCGAAGAAATAAAGTATAGCCTGAGTGTGATGAGGGTTCCAGGCTGCGCTCGGGTCAGGTGGCTAAGCTGTGCTGTGCAACTCAAATGGCCCATGACCTACCACACAAGAAGGTATTCGAAGACTGATCATCTACTGCATGTGCAACAATATTTGCTTTATGGATGGCTAAAGTGAATGAGGACTTTCCATGTTTCAACAGGCAAAAGAATCAAGAGGGATGAGTGCAGCGTCCAGAGCTAGGTCAAAAGTTGTTACAATTCAATGTTAACATTAGCATCTATTTTATCTAAGATTTGTTCTGTATCATGTAGGAAATGCCACCAGAACAGATCCATTATTAAAAAAAAAAAAAAGATTTTCTGAAACACTGTGACCTGCATCCCCACCAATGCAACACAACAGGAATTTCTTGTTAACTTCTGTTTATCACAAATACGCAGATATCTATTTTCTATCCTTTTTTTTTTAACTCTTGACCTAGAGACAGACAGCAGGCCACTGTTGGTGCCGTTACTGAGACATACACACATCTCCTCTGACCCTTTACCTTAAATAAAATGTGAAGAGAAACAGGAAAGATTGGATTTTCTGTAAACTGTAAACATTCCAGGTCTCTACCCAACCATAGACCATGCCTTACTGGGTCTACATACTGTATATATAATGTTTTACAGGGTCGAACTTGTGGTCGTGCTACCCACACTGCAAAACAGACACTGCTGACGTGTTCATCCCTCCTATCTGGGGAGGGGTGAGGGTGCCCAGTAAGAGTACTGGGCTTTTGTCCCACCACATGTCTATTGTGGCTAAACCTTTCCCTTGGGGGCAATTAGGACCTTTTAGTTTGTTGTAAGAGGACCTAAGTACGAGTGGGTTGAGCCAGGAAAAACATTTTTGAGCGAAACCAAAAACAGAAGTGCATTGAGCTCCTCTGCACTCCTGGACTTCTGAGCATCTCTCTATTAAGAAGTGTGCAGGCCTACACTGAACAGACAGGAACTGTGGCAGCTTTACAGGGGCAGAGAGGTGACAGGGCTGAGAGAGATGAGGAGGGGGAGCCTTCAACTCCACCCAAGGCCAACCCGAAAGGGCAAACAACTGAAGACTAACAATGTTGTTGGGCAAAGACATGCTTGGTGAGAATCCTAGGGTTAGGGGATATCCATGTTTCACTTAAACTTTTACATGGATGGAGTGAAACCTGGGGAGAGAGAAGTGCAACGGGTATCGGTATGCAGTGAGATCTGCCATAACATGTAGAAGGCAAACACATGCATGTTGTTTAACACAACAGAGACACCAAGCCTATGAAAAGACATTACTGTAAGCAAAGGCAGCTACGGCAGAGGTGTTAGTCACAGCGTGTGAGAGATAAGCACAAAGAGCAGGTTTAAGTGTGTGACTGAAAGAGTTTGTGTTTGCACAAGGATAAAAATGAATGCACAAGTATGTTTGAGAGATGGCCAAAGATATGGGCTTGCCGAAGAAAGAGGACAGGAAAGAATAGAAGAAAAAGGCAGGTGAGCCAGAATTGAGGGCAGAAATTCTCTTCATGCAGGGACCTTAACTCTATTAAGAAGAGAAGGTTTCCCATGGCAGCCCTGAGTGGATCACCAGCAACAGAAGTAGAACCATCGAGCAGAAACCCATGAGTGATGAGGAGGGGTTAAGAGAAATGAACCCATTTAAGTCACCCAAATAAGGGCTGTACAAGCCAGTGATGAATGCTCTGGAGTTCCTGAGGGAAAGAGTACAGGCAGTGGGAAGGATAGTAGGCTGAAAGCAAGCCGGAGCCCTGCGATTTGCCACTAAATGAAAACAAATTGGTTTTGATAAACCACACAGCTTAATATCCAAAAATAGATGCCCACTGATTTTGAACAGTCACATAAACAATTTCAAAACAACGTTATCATATTCAAAAACACATGTATGCCACAGTCCTAAAACTAAGTCCTAAACTGTACTGCAGTTTCTACATCGATGGCTTGAGACTGAATACAAATAGCTATAAACAAGTCAAAATTGGCCATTTGGAACAATTTCATTACACATCATGCTTTTAACACCACTAAAAAAGCAATGCTCAAATAAAGGAAACAACTTCACAACTGGCGAACATTTCTCTGGAGGTTCCTGTGCGCCATACGGTTTTACACAACGCTGCACTGTAAGCACAGTTGTAGTATGTTTAGACAGAGCAAGACATTAGTATTCCTCCATGACCCATGTGTTTCTGCACAATTGTGTGCCCTCAATCAAAAAAATCTCATTGCCGTCTTTTCTGAATTATTACAAGTGGGGCTGTTATTTAACACAGGGTTCTAGACAGCAGTAAAGAGGGCAAATGTGTGCAGCATGGTGGTGCTTAACAAGCACACTTAACTCCAGCCAGCCATGTTAAGCCAAAGAAAGGAAAGGCTGTTCCCCAGCAATGACATGGCACAGGAGGGCGGACAGGCCAAGGCACAGAGAAGAGCGGAGAGCATCGCTAATGAACCCGTGGAGTTCAATGGCTCAATTACCATAAGCCAACTAAAGAAGATGTTTAAATTAAACTAACAGAGTAACTCTGGAAATACAGACTCAATGTCTGTTGTTAAAGCAGGCTAATATTTTGATTTACCTTCTGTGACTCCCATATTTTAAAGGCATGCTGTAATGATTTCACTGGTCTTTCAGCACACCAAAAACACTTGCAAGAAAACATTTAGCTTCATATGTGTAAGCGTATGACCTCTAAATCCAGCGTTCACCTTCAGCTTAACCCGATGGAAACACTAAAAAAGTCTGAGTGGTGAAACACCACAATCTCCCTTAAGACAAGACCTCACAGAGACATAAATCTATAGTGTTTTTGTAAGCTCCTTGTTATGTCTGTACTTCTATTTCGGTTGTCACAAACATGTTGCCTCTCTCGGTGCAACATCATGGGAACTGCTTGGATATCTAAACTTCGCTCTCAGAAGAATGCTGTGCATTCATTCACTCCACTTGTGCCAAAGGAAAGAAAGTACAATACTTGGTGCATAAAGAAAACTGCTGAGAGAAAAATGCTAAATGGGATGCAGGTGTGGACAATTCCAGCAAGATATCTTGACTAACTTTATTTAAGCATAGATGGAAATAGACAACTTCATGTCTCTCACTGGTTTGTGAACCAAGAGTAAAGTCAGCATCTTGCTGTCAATGTCTTGTAATTTTTGGAGGTAAAAGTGACCATATCTGGATAAAACAGTAAAAGAGGAAAGTGATACTTGAAACTAATACCTATTAAAACAGGGACTTTGTGTTTTGGGAATGGTGGTTGTATGATGTTGTATGTACTGTAGTCAGTGACTTATCTCCCGGAAACAGTGGTCAGAGCACTCAGTTTGGAGAGGCAGAGAGGATTTGTGATTGGCTCTCACCTGTGCCTGTAGATCTATTGAAAATGTAGACCAAAATCAAAAAAGGAACACTCTGATGCAATGGTAAACAGAAAAAGTAAAAAATCCCTTGTAACGCATTAACATGAATTGAAGGAAGTTAACAGACTTTGCGTTGTTTCAGATGGTGGGGAAAAAAGATAAGAGGCAAAGTGATCAAAAGGACTGAATCCAGCTCAAAAGTTCAAAATTACTTGAGGAAAAAATACATTTAAAAGTATTTCGTGAGACAAGTGCTACTTTTTGATTGACAGCCTGTTTACTTGAGTGCAGCCAGCCACAATATTTTTGTTTGAGATCATTTCTCATTTGCTCTTTTTTTTATCAGCAACTGACTATGTCCATATCTATACAGTCTCTTTTACTTCATGGACTCTGAAAATCGAAGGAGTCAATGTAAGGGTTAAGAAATTCATAACGTTTTGTGACATAATTGATTGCTCCTTGAGGGACAATCTGTGTGGGACTTTGTTTTTCTTTTTTCCGCCCATAAGAATAGAAAAAACACACAGGGAGAGCGACAATTCAAATACTGTGGGGGTGAGGAGTCTGAAAGCGGAATGTACACTACCTACATATTACAGTATGCACACCGACCCACACGAAAAAAAACCTAGCCTAAATACATAGGCGCCCAGAGTTTAAGCCGTAGCATTAGAAGATGCAATGGATGTGAAGACAAGAGAATCCTCTCGAGGCAGCCGAATTAAAGCATGACCTATGATCCCCGTTGAGTAACATTAATGGGAGCTTCCTGTGTGCAGGCACGGTTCTGTTGACCGTTCATCATCGCTCAGAAAGGTGGACAGTCACCATTACATACACACTGACGCCTCACTTTACAATAACACAGCGGCAGCCATGACTCCACATCTGTCAAGGGGATGTTTAAAAAGGGTCATCATTATTGGTCTTTATGTTGGAGGTGGGGGATGGGTGCTGGCTGATAGGAGGACAGTCGTCTGGTTAACATCGAGTTCCTTACCTTAACCAACCACGCGGGACTTGAGAGCCAACTCAGACTGGGGGGGGGGTTGGGGAGCAGACGGGTACTGACTGGGAGGGAGAGGGCTACAGATAAGCGGTAACCTGGGTCCATTGGCCCAGGGATATTAAATCATCGTCAGTCACTCCCAAGAGTTCACAAACATCAGCATTCCCATCGCTCTGAAACTCTCTTATCACACCAATCAGTTATCTGGTGCCCTAACAAACATGTCTGCTATCATCAAACACTCACTCCTCCACATACAAACACACACGCAGAATGCTTAAAATGAAATTCATCCACAAATGTTCGATCTGGCAAATATAAAATCAACTCATTTAAATCACAGTTACTACATAGGACCTCAAATAAAACTATTCTAAAACTTTACAAAACATCATTCAAAACACATATTTTATATGATACTCACTTTTATTGCCAACCAAGAAGATCACTGGCTGGATATCAGATTCTTCATTTGCCTTTTTGACCATACTGAACCAATCCTCTAGATTTTCAAAGCTCTGGTAGTTAGTGATGTCATATACCAGGAGAACACCCTGCATCGGAGAAAAAGGGGAGACAATTTTTATTTTAGCGGTAATTCGAGGACCCAAAATTAAAATTTGTCTTTGAAAATTCACAGAGCATGTGGGAACAGAATGTTTTAAACCTCATATTCATTCAGATTAATGGGTAATAATGAGCTGGAGAAGGAACAGTAGGTGGCACTGGTTCTCTTCTTACTTTGAGGGACATGGTCACCTTAATGGGGACACACTCCCACAGGTTAATGTTGATGTGTCAGTACTGTTATAAACTGTGCAATCATGTTGATGTCTTTTTAAATGAAAATAGAAGTTGCCACATAATTAATACCAAGTTTCTCATGCATACTCTAAATTCACTGCAGACCAGAGGTCAAGTTTGGTTATCTACTGACTGAGCTAATGAATGAAGCCTGTCCACTTAAGACAGTTTTTTGCCTCCCTCAGTAATCCTTAACCCTGCAGAAACAGTCATGAATGCAGTCCAGAGCCCTGTTTGAGAAAACACTCAGGTCAAAAGGAGTTGTCTACTTCAACACATAAATTAATCAAAAAGTAAACTGATACAACAACTGTTGTCATAAATCAAGTGAAGGCGCAATTGCACAGTTCAGTTATCCGCTATCGTTACTTCAAATTGGGTTTTTTTATGAACAAGGCTTGAAACGAACAGGAGCCAAAGTAAACCCCTCTACTTCTTCTGCATGATGCAACATGACTTAAAGGTTTCCACTGCTTTTTGTTTAAGAGACATGAACTGTCACAACATGCAAGGTTGGTGAGGACAGCTCATGCCTCCGACAACTACTGTGAGCCTCTCTGAACAGCTATGATTGATTACAGCACAGCCAGTGTCTAACAATAGGTGTTAAGCTTTTGTGCAACGGTGACGACAAACTTCCTAAACAAAGTGTTGTAATTTGGCGACATTGTGTGGCAAAAGGTACAGGAATGGAGAGGAAACACAAATGATTAATTGACATACTGTTGGTGCTTGGCACAAAACAGGCTTTAGAAAATGCCAGTAAGTGGCATTTTAACACAACGACAAAACAGAAAAGAGCAAATCAACAAATCATACTATTCTAATTGATACTACCATATGTTCTGTTTCAGACTAACAACTCTGTAAAAAGTAGAAAATCCAAGTTCTTCAATCACAGTGATTCTAAACAGTGGTTTATTATGCTGTGATCTGATGAGTGTCAGTTTGCATGCAATGTCTGTGTCCTTACATGAGCTCCATATACATATTTATCCAGCATTTTCCCCCCTAATGTTTGGCCTCCGATGTCCCAAACCTGCAGGGTCACGTTTAAATTACCTGGAGGTGGAGAAAGAAAGACAAAGAACCATTAAAAATGTACTCAGTCGTCTCAGTTATGTGGACATCTTGTTACACAGCAGAATTCCATTTTTCTTTTTTAGAAATGTTTGTATGTCCATAACACTCAGAAAGATAAAAGTTTCAAAACATGGTGAGGGGGGTGCGAAAATAATTTTCCATTACAGATGTAGATGTTTTTTTTGTTTTGTTTTGTTTGTTTTAACAATGTTCAAAATCCCGTGGAAACAGAGGATCAGCTCCAACTGGAGCACGTATTTTGGATTTGATTTTTTTCCAATAAAGTTGACATAGTTGATACAAATAATAGAAATAATAAATCAGCGATAAATCTTTCATGCTATGGACTTAAACTGGCAACTCACCTACAGCTCACATCCAAGAATATCCAGCCCAGAGATCGAGGGATTAATACATATGCTTACCCTCTAATTTAAACATTCTCAATATACTAGCTGCAAGAAAAAAGTGTATTATTGAAGAGCTGTTTGCATTGTACCATGTCCTGCCAAGTAGGGAAAGTGAGGAGAATTATGTGCTGTTAAGGAAAATAGCAATAATTGATGAAAAATAAAAGAAATAGAAAACTGCGGTCTTTAAACTTTTGGAAAAGGTAAGGAAGAGTGAATGAAGGAGAGTAGGAAAAAAGTGGCACAAAAACCAAATGAAAGAACAAATAAATGTTTTCTTCCTTAGGAAAATAAGGTCGGTAAGCCCCTGAAGGCCCTGCGCTGAGCTCCAGCAGCGAAGGGGAGCAGAGCGTAGCAGAGCACTGTGGC
Source organism: Menidia beryllina (assembly GCA_013363375.1). NCBI lineage: Eukaryota > Metazoa > Chordata > Actinopteri > Atheriniformes > Atherinopsidae > Menidia > Menidia beryllina. The sequence continues at coordinate 3,110,477 of JABUIW010000031.1, read as the reverse complement.
CACGGCTGGACGACTCAGCCCCTTCATAAGTCCCCTTTTTAAAGCGAGAAGAGGAAACATTGAGGTTCACAGTCACTACATCTAGACTATACACTGTCAATGTAAAGTTACACTGGGGATTTCAATGAATAATGGCTCCTTGGTATCACAAAGAGTCATCCCCTCCTGTCCACGGCGCTCAGCCTCCAGCTTTATTTGTGTTTTTAAAGATTTGTGCTGACCCAACAGTGCTAGCATATTTTTCCTAATCCTCCACAATAAGTAGTAAGATAGACAAACAATGGAACTGATAATACAGTCAGATCTACCACATTAAAACACTATTTTCCTTATAGGCTCACTGGATATTTCTGCTTGTATTAAGCTTTTAAAGCTAATATTTTTTACTAAATCTATTAACTGAATTTCACTTCTAGCCAATCTCCAGCATTGCCTGCACCTCTCTGGTTTGGCGGGGACATCTGGAAGGGGTATTGTTATAAAAAGCACACACAGAGGAGGCTGCTGTGTGCGAGTCGGCCTTGCCTCACCTCTGCCTGCATTGGAAAATGTACATTAAGTTTGACAAGCTGGGCCTTCATGGCGAGAGGGGCCAGCGCTGGCTATAGGCTACTTTCCCTCGTGCTGCAAAGACACTTACAGCCCCATAGAGACCCACACAACCTCTCCAATAGATGGCAACGTGGGGGTCCTAACGAAGTTTGGGACCACCCAGCTTGCTCAGCCACCCTCCTCTTCATCAGCTCATCAACACCCAATTCCCCAGAAAATGGGCCATTTAACAATTCGGGTGTTGAATCCAGCTTTCTTGCAGCACCAGCGATACAGTCAAATGGACTCTATATTTAAACAAAGTCGTACAGTACCACACTGAAAAGATCTATACTTATTTCAGGAAGGAGAGTTACTGGAAGAGGAGGTCACACAATTAACGGCATTTGTTCAGGTTCATATTAAGAGGCTGAGCAAAGCCTGTGCTTATGGTTGGCTCTTTTCATCCCGACTCCACCACAACATTTTTGGGGCTTTAGTTCTCCTAAGTCTCATAAGCTGAAACTGACACAAAATCAAAATAGAAACTTTCAGCCAACTCACAAATCAGCATAACTTTTACTTTTAGCACTTAATTTGCCCTCGCTTAATGTTGTTTTATTAGTAATGAAAGAACGGAGCCACTTTACAGATTTCTGGAGCTTAGGCTTTGGCAGACTTTGAAGAACGCAGTTTAAAATGGAGAAAATCCCCATTTTGCATGATAGGAAGTTAATAGAGTACTTATGGCTACATATAGCATTTTGCAGTAAACATTTATTTGATGTAGAATGGATACAGAGCGTAGTTTTATATCTGTGGGTTATGTCGAAACAAATAGCCACTTCAGCGTTTGATGTGGTACAGGACAAAGACCGGCTGAACTTGTGGATCAGCGATATGAATGAGATATTTCAATGTATTTACTCTGTACTGTGTACACAGAGTTATGAGCAAGGCTTGCCTGTTTTGGGCATAATCTGACCATTGGCCTTGTGGAGTTTAAAAAAAAAAAAAAGAAGAGGGGGGAAAAAATTGCTATGAGCTCCAAGAGAACTTTCAAATTGAATAAGCCTGAGAAGTGGCAGACACTGCACGATGAGGAGCTACCAGAAAAGACACACTTGGTTTGTTGAGTTAACCTGAGTTAACACGAAAATATGAGAAGTAAAAAAAATAGCAAGGAGTGGTTGTGAATAATAAGCCCCTCCGTTAGGTTCCCGTTACTTGTTTGTTCATATTCTAATGTTATTAGATCAATCTAAAAAATAAGTTTACATACAGTTTACATATGGACAAACTGAACATTTTTTTCTCTGCAAAGGCAAGGCTTCAACATTTGACTGAACTCAGAAATATTTAGTGTGTCATGAGCTTGTGCAACCCATGTCTGTGCTGTGTCTCAGAACATGCGAACGCTCCCAAAAGATTACCAAGGTGTCTCACCTGGAAGGGTTATTCTCTTCAGAAAGAAATCCAGGCCAATGGTTTGTTTGTACTGCTTCCCAAAGGCCTCCTGTGCAAACCTGGTGGCGAGTGATGTCTGAAACAGAGAGACAAAAGGAGAGACACAGAGAATGAGTGCCAGACACTTCTGTGGCAATGAACAGAGCTAAAAATATGCCGTTTACAGAGGTTAAGTGTTTTTAAAGCGGAAATGATTTCAGGGCAGTGCAAAAGCGTTCACTCCGGGCACAATATTTGTCTGGCCCGGGCAAAATGCAAGATGCTCAAAAACTCCATCCAGAAAAAATACACAGAATATCAAAGAATGTCCTATTTGGTGGAAAGCAAAAATAGAAAAGCACCTTGATTCTATTCACACTGACAAATGCCAAACAAAGCTCTTCACAACATTTCATTTTCTAATATCTCCCAGAATTTAAGGCAATAATGTATCTTCTGACAACACTTACATGTGCACCCTTTTGTAATTAATAGGCCCTGTACAGCTGTAGTACGTGCTGGAGGACATTAGTTTCACCATTCAAATCCTTCAAAAACCCCATGACTGGCAAGGCGGCCACTGCTGGAATTGAAACAGCCTCCTCTGGCCTCTCAGCTCTCAGTGACAGTGAGAACCAATGTGAAATACAAAAACAGGTGTTGAGTATGCGTCATATCTCCAGACTACAGATCTAGTAATTGCCATGAATTATGAAATCTCCATCACTGTCACTGGTGTATTTGAAAGGGGGAACAAAACTCCACAAAAATACGTCAAGTATGGGTCTCTCCTGAAATCCGTGAGAATTCTTAGCTTAAGCTTGACGTGCCAACTTTAATTCATTTTGATGAATGAGGGTTAAAAAAAAGAAGTGCTGAATGTCTATTAGCTGTCTTTAGAGCGCTGTGCTTACATAAACACAGGAGAGATGTGAAGCAATAGGATTCCCTAAGTGTTCATGTGTGGCAGTAAATGCATTTTAATGTGGTGCTTGACAGTCACTGCGGGTTTAAGGTTTTTAAACTAAATTCTGTCTTTCAATCCACTAGGCTCTCACTTGGCCTTTGTTGTTATCTTTCTCCATTCGTTCTCTGAGGACTTTTTTCATGCTTTAAATTTGACAAAACATCCTCCAAATTAATCTGTTCTATTGAATAAAAGAAACAGGTTAATTCCTCAAAATGGCAATCTTCAAGTTTTTTTTGTTTGGATGCTACAGTAAGCATTAAGTGTTAATGTTTATTCATTTTTTTTTGTAAATCTATTATTATAATGCTTGTATACTGACTTTTAAAATGTTTTTTTTTATTCAAATATCAGCCTGCGAAGCATGTCACAGCCTGGAGAGTGACTAAAAAATGACTAGAGGTGACTGATGCAACAAGGAGAAAATTGTCCATTTATGTAGCCCAAACAATCACTGACAACACAGGAATAACAAGCTTGGACAGCAAAAATGTATTCCACATGCTAACGTTGGCCTCGTCGGCCATTTGTCTTGGCATTCCAGTAGCTTGGCTCTGCTCCCTCAGTGTAATTTTTTTTTTCCACAGTACAACTGGAACTAACCAGCAAATGTAATAGTTGGCGTAATCCTGACACTCCAACAGTGAACAGTACAGGGTCACCAATGATACCAGTGCCGGGAAATGGGGGAAGTTCTACTGAAACAAGAAACTTTGAGCTTTGCGAGAGGGGAAAAAATATGGCATGCTGACTGTAACCATGTGATGCAACTCATAAGAGGCCGTACAGTTTTACAGCTCCATATCCGAATCGGGCCGTTATCGTGCTTCAAAAGTGAAGACAGCCATAAATGTTGTCTGATTAGGACTTCCACCAGAATTCAGCGGTCAATAATGTACACAGACTATGCCTAAAGCTCCTTTTTACCCAATGGATCAGAAAAAAGGAAAAACCTGAGAAGCTCATAAATCAGACAAAATAGACTAGTGTTTCAGTTCAGCCCAGCGTCTTAAGAGCAAAGTAAGACTCTATATTTGAAAAACATCTTGCTCAGGTGGACAGACCTCCACAGATCTCCCTATATTTCTGAATGGATAACCAACCACAAGCTAAAATACCACTGAAAATGCTGTCCAAGAAAAACTGATCCGATTGCAATTTGCTCAGCAAATTGACATTAATAAGGGGGGAAACAGCATTCAAGATGTCAATCAGTGGTGCCTAGTCAAAATTGGGGGTAGGGCTCCTTTTTTCCACTAAAAACAGACAAGCAGGTAAGTCATTCAGACAGTGACAAGCTGACACCTGGCAGCAGTGTGAGAGGGGTTATTAATGTAGCGTATCTACTGGGAACTGAGTTGTGTGTGTCCTGCAAATGTGCACACACACACACACACACACACACACCACCTCCCAAAAGAAAATGTCAACTTTCCAGAAAGAGGACATTCATTTTACTCATTTGGTCTTGCCATTACAGGTACATTCATTTTCTTCCTCCCAAAGGAAGGAGATTAGTTACAAAAGGGGATGTGTAACTGAAAACTACTTGACATCCCTGTCTTACAATCCTATTCATTTAGGAATTCAAGATATTGTGAAGAAGATGAGGAAAATTCCCCTGATGTTGATGTACATTTGCCTACAACTCCAGTGGTTGTAAAAGTGAACAGGAAATAATGATGCTAGTAGCACTTGTGGAGATGTAGCAAGAGATGAATTACACTGAAAAAAGAAAGGTAAAAAACATTTGTTCACAGCCAAGACATTGAAGCAATAAAGTATGTGGCCCTTTTAGTGTTGTTGCTTGCCACTAATTGAAGAAATGGTATAATTTCTCACATGTGCAAACCAGATCAATTTTTTTCTTGAGAGGGGCCTCTCTCTGGAGGCAAATGCACATGGGGTCCTTTGTCAAGAGATTCACAGATGAAAAACAACCAACAGCTGCAATAACCAGACTGGGCACTCTGTTACCTTAATCAATTTTCATAGGTTGCATCATGCCACATGCTCCCAGTGGAACAAACGTAAGGAAGAAAAATGTACACTTAAAGTCAAGAATTGAATTTAGTATTCACTCATAGTCGGTTTACTTTGGGGAGTAAAGCCCAAGAGCTTGCATAGATTTTTGACTAAGAAATTTAAGAAGACAAGTTTCATCACAGCAGATTATCTCAGTTATAATAAACGTGTAACGGCAGGAACATGGTCGACATATGCTCAGTTGTAAATGCTGTGTGGATTACTGGCTGGACTGACTTAAAAGGTTTAGAACAATGTATGTATGTCAGATTTAAAACAATTATGTATCTTTGAGACAAGATCTTAACGTAAGTTGTCAAACAAGTGTTTTACAAATGACTACTGGATTTCCAGGACTGACTCAAACCTTATAAAAAGACTATTTTTAAAGTTGCCATTTTACAATCAAAACGGCATAATTCGGTCTCATATTAGTCATTTGGACTGTTTAGGACAAAGGCATTTTAGTGCTCCCTAACTGAAAAAGTTCCCTTTGTAAGTCAATGTTTATCTTTTTTTTTAATGTGGATGCATAAATCTATAGTGAGGCAGAGCTTCTGTACTTTCAGCTAAAAATCATTAGGTTTACAATAGTATGGTTAGAGATGATCAAAGGTTCAAATGAAAACATAATCAAAGAGTAGCTGCCAAACTTTAGCATGTCTAGATCCTTATCTCTCTCTGCAAACTTCACTAATATCAAAGAGCAGCAACATCCCAGCTGTAATCTTCAGTGTCTGTATAAGGCTGTGTGTCTAAACAATTTATTTCTTGAATGATACATGAAACAACTTAGCAATCCATTGAGAAGCAGGCATATATTTTATACCAATATCAAAGTGTGTATTTTTGTGATTGCCAAAGAAAGCTGAAATTAAGAACAGTGTAACTAATCAAGATGGCAATAAAACAGACAGTAGTGATCTTATTTGCTCACACGCAAAGACCGGCTGTTACACAGTGGCTGAGAAGTTAAGCGATAGCGGAAGTGTTTAACTTAACCAAAACAAAAACTCAGGCACTTATATTCCTGTTTCGTTGCTGTTTGCTGTGATTGCTAGTCGTGTTGTTTTAGCTAATAGTTAACCTAGCTACTTTAGCGTCGGTCGCCATGGTGACAGGAGAACTGTGCAGAGTCAGCAGGAGCACGAGCTGAATACTAAACACCGAACCATGGCGTAACTACCAAAACCACACAACTTGTGTGTGAATACGACACCTGAAAGCCCGTTTTAGTCTATTACGCAGAGAGTATATGATTTTAAATGCGGCTTCGACGGTCTCACCTTCCCACTCGCTCCGTCTCCAATAACCACAATTTTCAGCTGCTTGTCCTGGCTGTCCTCCTCCGAGTCCGACATGGCGCTAAACTTTGATCCTACCGAATCTGTGCACGAAACCAAAATCCACAAACCAGCCACGGGTTTCTGAGCCCAGATATGAGGGGTGAATCACAGATGGATTAAAGCGCTGTTGAGTGGGCAAGAAGACGCCATTTTGATTCAACAAACTCTGCTGCTGCTCCGCTCGGCATGATCCACTCGCGCTGCTGCTTCTTTTCGGTCTCTTTTCGGTTGCCGTAAAGATAACAGCGAAACACGACAGGGAGATACAAGCCGGTTGGCAAAATACTGTGAATGTTTTTAGTTTCTTCTCGCACAGCTTTGTCTTCACGGGACGTGATTAGAAGCGGAAACAAATAAACGGTGTGTCTGTGGTGGAGTCCTGTGCGTGACGCGCTGCTGTTGCCACAGTAACGCAGGTCAAAGTGCAGTCGTAAGAATCTAAAAACGACCTGAAATATAAACCTCACGTCTCTTAATGATGTGGTACACTTTTACGATAAATCTCCCTTTTTCATTTTTATTTTCTAAAAATTTGGTCGATTTAGATTCTATTGATTCTTCTCATTTCAAATAAACGTGTCTGTGTGATTCCTGAAATATGATGGATTTATGTGCAATAAACAGCGAAACCGTAAAGATTTAAGTCCATTCAAATGTATTCGTGTTACCCCATATGATGCCCTGACAACAACCCCATATATCTTTTAACTACTCATAATTGGCTGAAGCCTGACTTAGTCTGTTTTGCAGTCGGTACAAGGTGTACCCTGCTTCTCATCCAATGTCAGCTAGGATAGGCAACATTTAAAACTATAGAGTAGGCAATGGTTGGATAATGTACTTATATCGTTCAGTTCCCACACATTTAGATTGCTAATGATGATCCAGTAAGCTCCAGTGTCTTATTTTAAAGTGTTTGTCATTGGTTAATTGTGAACTCTCTCAGATGCTGCTTACAATCAATGATTGGATTTTTACAATTCAAAGTAAAAACATTATTTCAAATATTAAATATATATTATACATATATCATATATTCTGGCAGTTATTTGATCCTCTAACAAGTCCAGCTATAGAGGCAATTCTAAGGAGTTGCAAAATAGTAAAGAAAACTTTTAGGCCCATACTCAGTGCGTATACAGCATTCACACTATTGTTTTGTTTTTTTATTATTTTAAAGTTAAGTGAAGAGAATTGTCCACAAATAAAGAATATTCCTGTAAATCAGAATGTTTATATGGGCAACATTCAGCTCAAATGTAAAATCAGTTTGGACAAATGTTTTACCAGATTTATTGACTGACATACACTTGTTAGTATATTTTGCCAAAGTCTCAACTCAGTAATTCATTCATATGTAGCTTTTCTGATGTTTCTTTAAATAAAGTGCTTAAGAATAGGTATTTAATTGATCAAAAAAATATGTCTGATCCAGATTAAATTAGTCAATAAAATGTATTGTAAAGCTTTAGCCCTCGACTTGTTTTAATCAATGGGCATTTAAGCTTTTTTGCCATATTCATAGGGAATTTCAAAAACCCATTGATATTGAAAACCTGGTAAAAGGCTATTTTAAATTAAATAAATGAGAAGGATTACATGCTCAATCAGAGAGGATCTCACAATGTAATTTAAGAATTGCAATCTGCAGGTGAAGTGTGAGCAGTACCCTAATTTACCAACATGCATTTAATTTCCTGAGGGAGTCTTCCCAAGGGATCAATAAAGTACAGTCTAAGTCTAAGTCTAAGTCTAAATCCATATCCTATCTTGGTTATCAGGACCCCGTGTTTAGTGGTGACTTTTAAGCCTTCAGTTTTTTCCTGGACTCTTCGTCCAGAGGCTGATTCAAAATCTTTCACAGTGGGAAGATGTTTTCCTGAATGTGGGATGCACACCTGGGCCACTTTCAGGCAAGTGTTCGCTCTGTGCGTCCAGAGATGCTTGCAAGGATGTATTGACTGCTTCACAAGTTTTCGAGGAAAAGGATACCTTTTAGGAGCAATTCGGATGAGATGAGGAGACGTATGCAAAGAGAGAAGCACCTTATCACAGTATGTATTTCATTCCGTCATAGAAAGGGAGGAAATTAAAAGGTTCACAGTGGTGAAGCAGGGCCGAGTAGTCAACAGTGATACGTCACGATTAATAATTTCACATTACGCAAAGAGTAAAGAAATAGGCCGCCTTTTTCCTAACTCCATCACGCATTATTATCAAAGGCAAAGCTTAGCCTGTGTCACAGCTTTCCATTGTAGAGATGCATTTTATTCTCATGGATCTTGCAGTGACGGTGGGAGGGTCTGACCGGTGCGTAAAATGTTCTCCAGAAAATCCCCAAAGGGTTAAGGTTAAGTCTGAGCTCTGGGGTGGCCAACCCGTGTGAGAACGAAGTCTCCCTGAACCACTGTTTCATAAATGGAGGGATGACTCCTATTATCAAGGTGCACCAAAAGAGAAGAAACCATTTTAAAAGAAAAATCTGGCCTCTCCCTATTTTTAGAGAACGCTTGTGTTGTCATTTTTTTGTTTTTATGACTGAATGCGAGCAATTGAAGTGAAGTGCAGATGGAGACTTCTCTTTGTCAGGCAGTGTAACATGAATCTTCTTTGTTTATGTGAATTTTCACACTGAGAAAATAAAGAATAAAAAAACATTTCCACCATCTCAATTCACATTCGTTTGTCGTTTGTATTATAATTTGGTAAAATCGTTATTGCTCAACTGAGCTGAGGTAATTCTGTGAGAGATTGTGAAGCTTTCCGTGTTAATAATTGAATATGGTAGATATATAGCATTGAATAATATGTCTGTAATTTAAGACAAAAACGTTTCAATTAATTCAGTTAACAGATTTCGGACAAAAATGTTGCAAATACATCGTTTATATTTATTTATATATATATATATATATATAATATATGTTGCTCACATTAATCTGGGCCAGACACAAAAATGTATTTTTCAAGCTAAATATATATAGAGGCTATATATATTTGAAAACAACAAGGCGATGAACGTGTACAAGTGAGTCCTGAGATTATGTGATTTGAAAAAATAAAGGAACATCAAATTGATTAATTATAGCGCCAATTCCAAAAGGTATCCAATGCACATTTCATATAAAGTTGAATTCAGGCTTGCAATTTAATGTTAAGTATCTCTTGATGTCATTTTTTAATAAAACACATGGTATTTTTCAGCAAATGCTGTATCAGGAGCTCTGGGGAACCAGTTCATGTGAAGCACGTGAAGTTTCCATTTTCTGCTCAAAAAATACTAATAATATTCACAAATCTATTGGAGTTTTTTCGGCGGACGCGTTCAACTTATCGACCCTTTGAATAAGGTATTTTATCATAGAGTACACTTTGCTCTTTAAGGTTATTTTTTAGAAATATCTGCAAATGGGACAACTTTGATTATTTCAGCAAGTTACACAGTATAAACCAGCATTAATTATTATTTCTTTCTTTTTTAAAATAGAGAAAACCATAGGCAATATCTGTTCTTCTTGGTTGGACAGCACTCTTGACAGTCCAATGCGCAAAGGTAATTTTTTCTGTATGTGGAGCGATTCGGTTTTAATAAAAGCAGTTTCAGAAGCAAATGTATTTAGTTTACGTGAGGATCTGTTTGTTATCTGATTTTTAAAAGACAGATAATAAAGAAGACAAATATAGCTAAGCAGTTTGTTTAAAAATCCCTGTTGGGTGATTTTCTATTTTGCACAGCATTACTACCCATAACATTAAAAGAACGACAAATAATTTCTGAATCATAATAAAGAAAAACATGCCAGTGCGTAAATCCACTCTTTTTGCACATGAGTATAACTCTTTTCTTTAGGGACGTTCTGATTCACACCACACGTTCTCACGAACGAAGCATCAAATGAGCAAATAATGGGGGGAAGGAATGGGGTTGATGCACTCCAATGGGGGTGTTTACATTTCGAGCTTGCATGGTTGATAGAAAAAACAGCCACGACATTTCCCTCCATATCAGAAATCCCAACATGCAGGTATGACAGGAAGCTATCTGGGCCGGTCAGCGTCTCTGTATCCTCATCTGTCCTTCAGGCTCCTGGGCACCAATGAGGAGCCTCACAGCCGCCACTGATGGCCTCCACTGTCGACTTCCACCTGCATCGGGCAGATCAGATTTTAGGACATATCGGCGCTTTTTATCGATGCCTGTGCTAGTATGAAAGAAAACGAGAAACGTATTACCAGCCACACCTCTCACGACTGCTGCAGCGTGTTCGTGCGTAAAAACGCAGGGAAATCTACACCGTCACCTTTTAAATTCATGTTCATCTCAATAGCACTTCCGGTAGTCACACCTCTGGGCTCCATCCAGGCAAAGTCATGTCCTGAGTCTCCATCCATACCGATCATAAGCAGGAGTGTAAGAGATGGACGCATTTTGAGAGGCCAAAGATGAATGTTGCGAGGCAGCTCCCTGCTGACCCACTCAGCTTAAACTGGACACATAACGACAGCCCACTCTATTGCCACTATAGTTAAAGCTCTGAAATTGGATAAGAAACGTCCATGAGCACTTCACTTTTGGAATAATCGTAAGAAAAAATAGAGCCTGTCACTACAGTGCAAAATGAGAATCGCTTTTCTTCCTTCTTAAATTTGGGTGCCGTGACATGGGCCTTCTTAACCTCGGTACTCCTCCCTTTGTGTCGACAAACGGCCCTAAAGGTAGCTGTCACTTTACCCTGTCCACTAATCTCAGAGCAATTCATCACGGTTTGACAGGTGTGTTTGGGAAGAGAACCTAGTGGCCCAGGTGATTACAGGGTTACAGTGTGCTGCCACGATGGAGAGGAGAGGCAAATGTTGCACAGAAAATAATTTACGCACAACACTATTTCTTTGTTCTTGCGTGTATTTGCGTGATAAGATGTTTGATTCTTGTTCTGAAAATCCCTAAAAAGAAAACTATGAATGGCATATGTGTGAAAAGGCGTGCTGACCATTCAAGGCGCGATATCTGTATCTTTTGGGGAAGTAATTAATTGTTGAAACACAGAGATTAGAGGCTGCTGTGGCAAATTGGTGTATTTCCTGATCATTAACATTATTTTTAGCCATAGAACAGGGGTGGGGAATTAACAGCAGTGTTGTGGGATAAATAAATCTGTAGGTCTTTATATTTCTGTGTCCCAAAATGAAGATTTGAAGACAATTATAAAAAAAAACGTTAAATGAAATGGCATCCACATACAAGTAATGCCTGATATGTTTTAATGTTATTCGATCTAAAACAAGTCATTTAACACAAATAAAAACACGTACATCTCAAGCAGGAGTCGGGTTTGTTTCAGCCTGCTTCCTGCCTCTCTCAGGCCCACAAACCGCCTCTTCTCAGTCTGATACCGAACATGCTCACACTGCATGCATTTTACACTGAAATAATGTAACACATATGCTCAAAAGTGCTGAAATACCTTACCTTTACAAACACAGCAAGAATAAAAACACAACTTGTAAGAGAAACAGTTATCTTGAGAAGTCAATGGAATATGCCTATTTCCAATCACTGCAGAGGTAGGAAGGCGTATGTAAATTATAAACCAAAATAAGGTGACATTTTCTGTCTATTAAACCCCCGCGGTCCCACGTTAGGGTCCAGGGGTCCTCAGAGGTCCTTAGAGTGTCCCAGCAAACAGAGGAATACCTTTGCGTCATTTCAGCGTCGCTCCACGAGTTTAAATGTTATGAGGAGGTAACGTCTCTAGTTCAGACATTTATGGAATTAGAGACTAAATCATGAGGGGGGGGGGGGGGTTTTACTGGGGTCTTTCAAATAGACTCATCATAAAAGTATAAATAGGTCACTTTACGGGGGGATAGGAACCCACGAAAACGTTGGGGAACCTTTGGGGTTACCTGGGCAACAGACGTAGAGCATGGCTTCCAGTCTCCTCGGATCTCCTCATCGTGTCACAAAGACAAAAATTAGTTCGGTTCCCGGGAGCCGGAATAATAAAAAATGAGCAAATTCATGGAGTTTTTCTCACTGATTCCCAGCACACGCGGAGAGCGTCCATGCAGGGAGGCAGTAGGCGTAGGGGTAATAGTAGGAGGGCTGCAGGGAGAGCAGCGGGGGCCGCAGGATCTCCCCCGGGCTGTACTGTCTCTGGTCGTCGCGCACCAAAACTTTCACCGCCACCTTCTTCGCGGCCGGGGTCGACGCCATCAAGTCCGCGGCCATCTGTCTGCGTTTCGTCTTGTACCGGCGGTTCTGGAACCAGATCTTGACCTGTGTCTCTGTGAGCTTCAGGGAGGCCGCCAGGTCGGCCCGCTCCGGCCCGGAGAGGTACCGCTGGTGGTTGAAGCGGCGCTCCAGCTCGAAGACCTGCGCGTGAGAGAACGCGGCTCTGGAGCGCTTCTTCCGCTGCTTGGGTTGGTCCAGGTTTTTCTCGTCCTGGTTGCTGGAATCTGAAAGAAGGGGATTTCACAAGACTCGTGAGGACGATGGGCTGCAGTGCGATGCAAATTAGGGACACATTAAAAAGGAAGAAAATCCAAATAAAAAAGCGCACGGAAGCAAGAAGATGTTTGTTTGATCCACCAAACGACCGGAGTACAATTTTTTTCTTTTTAGTTAGATTTAATGTGGGGGGGCAGTGTAAAATGACAGTATAATTAGGAGATTATTTCATACACTGATTTTGAACGCGTAAAGAAGATGACAATTCGTGCGTAAAAGTAGGTTTCGTACTAATGGGCACATGCTGTGCTGCAAGAGTAATATAAACATTTGTATTAAGAAGCTATCAAACACTTTGAGTCCAAACTGCCTGATTTGAAGTTACAAGTCTTGTTTTGGTCCCAAATGAAATCAGAGTGAAACTTTCTCGGCGCTGGCGTAAAAACTGCCTGGCCTACTTACCCGTTGCGTTGTTGGGTTCGCTGTCACTCTTCGCGTTTTCTGCAGCTGCAGACTCGTGGTCCGTCTCCTCCTGCAGACTCTCCTCCGGCACATCCGACGTCGGGTCCCCGTCCTTCTCCGTCTTGCCCTCGGCCGGAGTCTTTCTGTCGTTGTCCTCGCTGAGTCCAGAGTCCGAGTCGTAGCACTTCTGCTCGATCTGCTCACAGGGCTCTCCGTCGCTTCGCCCCGAGCCCCCGTTCATCTCCCCGAATATTTTCCAGCACGCCGTTTTAGAGAAGCACATGTCCAAATCTGGTAAGTGTCTGCTGTCGTCCTTTTTGTTCAGGATGGCTTGGATCGAGAAAGGCATAAGCGAGTTGCCACGAACGGCCATTTTCAAATGAGCGAGGTCTGCTCGGTCTAAAAGTAGAGGATTCAGCCCGGATAGAGAGCGTAAATGTCAGTTCATCCACATTTTCGCTTATGTCCTTCGTGGAGTTCAGCGGGCGCGTGACTTTTTACGTCCACCGTTGGTTCCTGCTCGCATCCCCGCGGGACAAGCCGTGGAAAGTTTCCGCTACATCCGCAGGCGCGATGCTGCTCCGCCGCACAACTCTTCCATCAGATCCCGCTCACTCCAGACTCCGGCCCTTTTCACCCATTTTTTTTTTCAAACGCGCACCCTCACCTGTGACGGACAAGCACTCAACTCTCGCTCCAATTGGCTCAGAGGGGAGAAAAGTCTTTATGCGATTGGCCACTGTAAACGACGTCATGCTTCTTTCACCGGGTGGGAAAAAAGTTGAGAAAAGTTTGGTGGACGGTTTTCGCTGGAGCCTTGGCTGGCATACAGGGTGCAAACAAGAAGATTCACCTAAACTTCATCCACACAGGTGAAAAGATTGAATCCACGATGCAACATATTGTTTTTTGTGTTTTCTTAAGCTGAAGTTTAACGATGATCAGCTTGGGTCAAAGTGTGGGATTCTGTCTGCTTTTCTAAATAAAACATGCAGTGGATGGTGCCGTGCGTAAAAGTCTGAAATCCTAAGACAGCAGTTTAATAAAACGAGTGGAAATGTACTGTTTGTCGTTTCTCTTGCATTCCTTAAAGGCATCATCGTTGCAATGAATTTGTAATCAATTATTTGACTTCTTAACTCTTCACCATCCAGCCACGTCCGTTGGAAATTCGGTGCGTAATGTGGCAGTATTTTATCTGGGGACATGTTATGCACTGGGTGACAGATGCCAATAGATTCACTGGGTACCTTTAACCTGGAAGGTTTTAAAAAATCATCTGTGCAATCTTCTTCACAGCCAGCACGAAGGAATGTCATGATCAAGTAGGCCTCAACTTTTGCGGAGTTCATACTTAATAAAAAATCATGCTATGAATTTAGAAAAGTTCCATAGAGATAATGGTTAAAAAAATATGCTTATTTCTATCATCAATAGCATATTTGGTATTTGGTATCACCAATGCGTGACACAAAAAGAAGTGACAGAAATCTGGATTAAACAATAGATTTAACAAGGAATTTTCGGTCTTTACTTTTTCTTCTTATTTATATTTGCTCATTTATTTTTGTTCACCACTTCATATTGATCGTAATTATCTATGTATTTTAGCCTGCCACGCATCTACCATGGCGGAACAGATGACACAAGACAGTTTGCTCTCCGTTTCAGACACGAAGTGGACAAACATCAGCGCTGCTCATCCGGATCTTGACCTCTGTCGTTTCACATGTTGCGTTTTTGCAGATCAGATTTCACTGCACAGGACAGTGAAACCTGATTTTAAATCAGTATTAACTGCATGATACAATTTGGATACGTAAGATCTCTAAATATATGGCCAAAGATTTTAAAAGGACTCAAGCAGGACGGTAAGCCCATTCCTTAAGCCTCAAATGGGCAGTTTGTATATCTTATATATATACATATGTATATTTCGCTTTAATCGAAAAAAGTCAGTCATCTTTTGGTTAATTTATAGCAAGATTAAACAAACTTCAACAAAAAAGTCTGCAAATTTGTTTCTTATAAATAAACCCACATTAATTAGAATTTGAAGATTTAACTCAACAATACATTTATGAAGTTACTTATATTACGTTTATTAATGTTATTTGTTTCTTAAAAAAACTATCTTAAGAAAATTATTAAGGAAGATACGTAAACCAATTTTCTTTTTAATAACCTTTATTCTTCTATTTGAGTTCATTTTATGGACTTGGAAATTGGTGGAAAGTTTTGTTATGGAAATTTGTCTGAATCTTTTATCAGATTAATACTATAAAATATTAATAGTGGATCAAATAAAAACATATATACTTATTTTCTTTTTAAAGAAGTCAGTGATCATACATGTGAGAAGACAGAAATGCTTAACTTAAACATAAATAGAGACACATTCTCAAACCCTCTCAAATGGGCTGAAAAATGCGCACAGCTGTGAGATGAAGCCAGCATCTCTCGGGTCGTATAAACTGGCAGCAAGCCTCCTAATTCAATTCCAGTCTGATTTGGACACGAATCCATCAGTGGTCCCGTCAGAGTGTGCATGTTTTATACCATCTAGTGGTCACTGACAGAGCTCGTGTCTCTTTGACTCCGTGAACTTTTGGACGGAACCTCAGTTACATTAAAAACGACCAGATATGGATTGTTGGCATTCCATTTCATGTATTTCCGATGATTCCTGGCTCGAGCAGAGCAGCTGCATTATTTCTGAAAAAAAAACAACATTTAAGTTACTCCTGCTCACTCTACTGAAAACTAATCAAATGCGGCTGAAAGTATTTATGGGACATTGTCTCGGGGTTGGATGGGACCTTGGGCATAAAAGTCTGTGTCACCGCAAGCAATGAAAACAGGAGTGCGGAGAGGGAAAAAACACCAACCGCCGACACATCTGGATATCTTCACACACCCATCTCTTGTTCTTTTAGAAGCTCATTCCATCCAAGGCCAACACACCAGTGGTACATCACACGCTTTTGAACCCCCCCACCCCCCTCCCTCTTGTGTCTTCCTGCGTCCTTCGTTGCGTTTTTTCCTCCCACAGTGATGTCTTTCGTCCTAAAACAGCCTCGGTTGCCCGTGGGGCTGCATCCAAAGGGAAATAAGAAGTGTCCGTCAGTCCTGGAGAGGCAGGGCGAGCCCGTGGCGGTGATGTCCAGCAGAGCTCCGCGGGCTGAGCAGTGTTTTAGTAACCACGCTGCGAGGAAGAGCAACATGCAGCGAGGAGCTGGAAGTGGCAGGAAATGTGAACAGCAGCTTGACTTCATTCAGACTGCAGGATGAAAAAGACTGAGTTCAGTTTGGGATGATCCACTGCAAAAATATAGCTTTAAAAAAAGCCAATTAAACCCATTTTGCTGACAAAATGCTGAGAGTGTATCAACATTAATATCTCGTGATGAGTCATGGATCAGTTGCCTGTCTGATCCGTCTTCATGGACACACTGGTGCTTTTAAAAATATTTTGCTGTGAACTCACAGTGAGAGACAGACAATTGAACTCAGACGAGGGAAAAAGCATTTAAGTCCTCAAATAAATGAAGATTGTTACATTTATGTTACAATATTTACTTAAAAAGTGACTGTTTTCGTCCCTCTGCATCATCTACTCCATTTTGAGATAATAATAATTATTATTGTTATAATAATAGTAATAAAACAATTTCAAAATTAAAACGTCCCAGAGCCAAGATTAATTAATTTATGATGCTGACTTTTCTAAAATAAGATAGAAGCTGTTTACAAAGATTTAAAACAGTGAAAGCTCTAAATTAACAATTTAGAGGCTGAAACCAGAAATTTGGGGTTATTGCTGTAATGCTTTATTAGATTGGGAAGTGGTTTGATTGGGCAGAGAAGTAGAGGACATATATAAATATACATACATATGTTTACACTGTCCTTTTTAGCTTTCTTGTGCATTCATTGTGAACATCAGGCTACAGTACATGAGACTCTTTCAATGCAGACTGGCTCCCTCTGCTGATGCGCATCAGGACCTGTTGCCTTCGGAAAAAAAGTTCAACTGGAAACATGAGCTGATCATTTTATAATAGCCGTGCCGGGAAGATGCATAATCTGTCCTTTTTGACTATCTGTAATGGCATGATTCCTTAATATCCCCAGACTCTTTGTCTGCTCACCTCATGTTTAACACTGAGGTGAGAGTCCCAACGCATTTCCAGTAAAGAAATAAACTCTAATGGCGTATTAGGCCATTACGCTGGCCTCCGCCCTCTTACCCCTTTGCTTTAACTTTAATCTCCTGTTTTAAATTCTGTTTGATGCAGCCATCACCATGGAAACGTTTCTGTTTCCCCTCCTCTGCAGGGTGTGTTTATGACAGTTCTTCTATTTTTTTTCCCCTTGAGAGCTGGTATGAGGAAGGAGGCCTCGGCCCTCTTTCTTATTGCTGCCAAAATTGTGTTCAGATGGAGCGATACATGCGAGGGCAGTGCCAGCAGTCATTTGCCGTAAACGCTCCCAAGCGGCCTTTACATTTCTCACCAAAAATCAGATCTAAATATGATAGCACCTTTAATCAACCTCAACATTGGAAAGTGGAAGGAGGGGGTGGAGGGGGGCTTGCTGCCAGATTTAGGCACGGCTTTAGTCACTGATGTTAAAACCGAGCACTCTTTCCCAAAGAGAATTTATCCTTGCATGCGATGGAGCACGAAATGGAAAAGCCCTTGGGACTGAACACTTAATACAGCAAATCGAAGCAAGACACAAGTGGAGAGACGTGTCTCCTGGAAGCAATTCAAAACATCTCCACAGAGGCCACATTACAGCACGCACAGGAGCTGATGGGGGGGGGCAGCCCGCTGTTACAGTCCAATTAACATGTGGAGATAGCACGGGCTTGATTTATAGCTCGTTTTGGGCCCGGCCGTGCTGACAAACGAGCTGCCACCCTGCTCTGGCATGCAGCGCATAATGCAAACAGCTCAAGCACATCATGAAAGGCTTCTCGGGCCTGAAGGGCCTTTCTCTGCAGAGTCAGGCCACTGTGACCAGCTCTCTTTTCTTCTCGGCTCACGCCTAAATAAAGACGTCCTTCAACCTCTTTCAGTGGTTTCATTTCACATGTAAAACACCACTTTCGGGGGCGTACTCGTGGATGCAGTTATGAGAACTCCGAGGGCCATTTGGAAATTCTTGGGATCTTGCTGGCCTCTTCTTTTCAGACGGGCGCAGACTGCAGCTGTACTTACTCCGTCATGAACACAAGCTCTGCATTTATCTCTCTCAGAGATGTCGGGAGTACGGAGGCATGTAGGCTGCTAATGCATTCACTCTGTTCTAAACGAGCTGGTCGATTGTCTTTTCTGTGACACGGCAGGAAAATGATCAATCGTCCATTCGCCAAATGCTTTGCTCTCTCAGACCCACAGTCCACAGCAGAAACTACATCAATCCTGGAGGGTAAAAAAGCTGTTGGGTTTTTTTCCCTCTTTGAAGAGATGTTGAGTTCTAAAATGTCATTTAAATACACACCAGTTTTATCAACACTGACCGATACAAAGATTTGATGCCCTGGACAGTTCTACATGAGTTGGTGTGGTGTGTGTGGAAACCCACACGTTTAGTGGAGCCAGTTCTCGGTCTGGTTTGGTTAGTTAAATTCAGCAAAAATTAAGAATATCCCTGAAAACAGACAGGTGACAAAGTAGATACAAAAAAGTCATGTTTGGTGTAAACAGTGAAATGATGTAGAGCCACTTATTTGCTGTGGAGCCTCCTCCAAAATGAATGCCAAACAAGGAATTCTTCTGCCTGTGGTTCCAGCTAGAATTGAGCAACATTTGACTTGTAATCTCTTTAGCCACCAACACGGAGGCAACAAATGATTGATAACAAGCAGCTGTGCTGCAGTTTCTTTTGTCTAGTGGCAAAAATGTCTCTTAAAAAAAGCCACGTTCCTAAAAATGTTGACAGGCCATTTCTAGTCTAAGGCATAAAACCTTAAATGACACACTACGAAGATCAATTTTGTACAGTACATTATTCCGATTTACTGCTAAATGATTTTTCATTGACTTTACGAATCATTATATTATCTATCATTATATTATACACATACATACAATTTTAATCAAGTTAATAATCCCAGTAAAATGTTTTTTAATTTGAATTACAAATGTGTTCTCTCCATGTCCTCACACAGTTCTGACTAGCTGCAAACAATCCACCTGAGCCAACAGTGTTGGTGAGTAAAGAAACATTTCTCTGCACTCTGGTGAGTATTTGTAGCAGCTTCAGATGCCAGAAGCCGATCCAAATCTCCACTCAACTGCAAAAGTATTTCAATACTGCAAAATCATGAAAAAAGGAGCCGTGAGCCGCCGCCCCTCCCCGCTGCCTGTCGCTGGCTATTTTTGTGACTCTTGCATGAAACGCTCCTGACATTAAACACCTGTTAACTTTTACGTTTTTCGAGAGGAGTGGCTGAATGGCAGAACATTATATTCAGTGCCAGCGAGCTCAGCCAAATCCCCAGTAGAGGAAAGACCACTCCCAGAGCGGAGAGGCAGCGGCGGGGCTGAGTGAGGCCCGTCACCCCTGCAGCAGCCCGCCAGGATCCCCTCCACTCAC
Organism: Menidia beryllina; assembly: GCA_013363375.1. NCBI lineage: Eukaryota > Metazoa > Chordata > Actinopteri > Atheriniformes > Atherinopsidae > Menidia > Menidia beryllina. The sequence continues at coordinate 3,090,643 of JABUIW010000031.1, read as the reverse complement.
AGCCGCCCGTTACCTCAATTCCAGTTGACAGCTGTGTGAAACCGCCATCTTTCCACAGCTCTGCCACGTGAAGTGCACGGCTCCCACCTGCAGACCTGCTGGGAGCGGACACGGGGGAGATGGGAGGCCGTTGGAGGTGCAGATTCCCCCCGTCCCCCCCCACCACCTCCCCTCTTGTTTGGTACCCTCAGGTGAAGGTGGTGTAGTGTGACCTATGAACCAGAAAACCCTGTACCACCCAGTATGGAGACTCCCACACTTTAAAGTAAGTATAAAAACAGGCTGCAGAACCCTTTTGGTAGCCGAGTGTGATGGCATTAAAAAAGAAAAAAAGGAAAAAGAAAACAGTGGGGGGGGTTTCAGGTCATGTCAGAATTTCTCATTCTTTTTATGAACAGCAATGAAAGAAAGAACAGCCCTCCACTATAAACGAGACCTGCAAGTCCTATATTCTAACTGCTTTTAAACAAGGGCTTTTGATTGTAGTTCAATGTTCCCATCCCTAACCTGTGCGTTAGAGTGTGTTTTTGGGTCGTCTCTGCATTTTAAGTTTTACTTTTTGACTGCTTTTCCAAATGCCAGGGACCTAACTTCAGCCTCCTCCTGCCACGTGACTCAGGTTAATACAAAGATTCACAAAATGATGAGCCTCATCTTTGGTTTGGTCAGAGAAAAATAAAGTAAAGCATGTTAAACATGTTTAAATGTTAAAAGTAATTTTAAATGATATTTTAGTCATTTTTAAAGCTAATGTTATTTTGTCGGACAATTGAGATCTAAAATGTTAACCGCTGATGGATTGAGATGGAAATGGTGCTGAAGACTGTAAAGGACATATTATAGCACTGGGGGCCGAAATATTTTAACTTTCAGCACTTCACCCAAAGATTATTGGGTGTTTTTAATTAAATATCCTGAGATAGTGACATTTAGACTAAATAAGTTATTTTTATTTTCAATTTGAAGTCCTACTTTGGCTCTTTAAAAAAGTCCCAAAATGCTTCTATAAATAAATGAATAAAAAAATGGAGGTGCACATACCTGCAACAAATCTGGTGTTTTTTGTATTAAAGTTATTGAATATTTTCTCCATGTTTTTATTCAAACTAAACCATTAAATGGTTAAAGACATATTACGATATATATAATTAAGAATTCAGTACAAGTGATACATTTAACATTCTTAAAAATAATGTTTGTCTTTTCTCAGGGAGGGAGGGACTTGTTTGTTTTCTAGAGCAATTATCTAAAAACTAATGAATCTCTTACATGTAATCATTTCAGTAAATTATCAAGTTTAAATTGGTCAGGCATGGTTTTACTGACACTAACTGAATTTTTCAGACTCCTCCTGCAGTTTGTGCTCACAAACAGACACCCGAACAAAAACCTGTAAGTTTTCAAATGTGGTGGATTGACTTGTAATTCGATGGAGACGTATCTGCAGATGCAGCAGACAAAAATCTAAAACAAGTTACTATTTCATCAGATTTTTTCTGCAGTGCTTCAGTTTCTTAATTTTGAATAACATTTGCAGCTTTTAGATAAAAAAAAAAAAAACTTGATGTGAGGTCTAAAAGCACATGACGATAAAACTGTGACTTGATTTACAGAAGCACAAACCCTACTTGGCAAATATCGTCTTGGAGTACAATGTAAGTGACCATAAAAAACGTGATGTCTAATAGCATCTGTGAGTGAAAGGCGCGCTGTGGGTCTGCCAGAGCGGTGGCTGAGTGAGAGCTGATCCAAACCCCTTTTAATGGCAGTTTTTGGGCTGGTGTTTTAAGGCCTGGATAGCAGAACCAGGAAATACCTGAGAAGTACACCTTAAAGGAATAAAACCCAAGCAACCCGCAGGAGTGGCAGGAAAACTTTAACCAGAAAACTCCGGCTTTCCGTAACCTTCCCCCTGATTCTGAAAAATTCAGATGCAGCGATTAAAGGCTCCTAACGTGCTAATGATGGCGGAATATTTCACTCCCAGTTTGTCAGTTTTATCCCTCATTACCAGGCAGGAATGTCCTCCTTTTTTCTCCGCTCTGATGTGAATGGTTAATGTCTCTGGCCATTTTAACACAGGGGATCAAATCTACTGCAAAGTGCTCCACATGTAAAAAAACGCATGAAAAACTCAAGTGCAAAACTTAGCCATTAGGTGAGCAAAACGGAAGCATAAACAGTCCAGTGTGTGAATGTGTAAAAGGTTGTAATGTGAACATCAGATAAAGAAGATAATAAACCATTTTAGAAGCTTCTAGAAATGTAAGAAACTATTTTCAATAAAGAGATGCACTAAAAGGATCCCAATAAGTATTTAGTATAAAAAAACAAGATAATCATCCCCTTTAAAATCAGAAATTGAATACAAACAGATGTGATTATGTGCAACAACTGACAAACCTAAATCAAAAGATTTGTGTTTCAACATAGACGAAAACATCTATAAGGTGACTAATTTACCTTTACATTAAAAAGAAACAGGTTCCAGAGACGTCAGGAGGAAAGGAACCATGTTCGTTCTGAGGAGTTTGTGTCTTTAACTAATACTGCTGTTATTCCAGTAAAAATAGACCCAAAGAACCTCGTCTAGAATTTTAGGCATTGACAGAAAAAGCTAAACAAAACTGAGAAAAATTTACCTTTTCATTCGCAGAATGAATATTAAGTGACAAAATTCACAGTGGAGTTTGGACGCTTTTGACAAGTGAGCGAACGAGAGGGGGAAGGCTGAGGGACGGCTCGGCCCCGGCAGACTGAGGGCTACTTTCAGCGCGCGTCCTCGCAGCCCATCTCAGTTAGGCCTCTGATTGGCTTGAAATGCTCCGGTTCACTGGGTATTACATGAATAAACCACGGAATGATGAAGTCTGATCCAAACCATATGGACGCGGAGAAGCGGAGGGTATTTTTGGGGACTCTCACACAGATCCTCAGGTTTAGACTTAACCATCAGAGGGGGGGGGGGTGGTGTATAATATTACCCGGAGCTTTTCAGTATCAGGAGTCAATGGAGCACAAACAGCTTTACATGCTAACTGACAGCAGAGTCTTTGAATGTGGAGAGTAAAAACAACACCGCAGGGGCAAAGCGTTCCACTGCTGTCAAAGGTCTTAGCGTTTGGCTCTCTTGGAAGGGAGCTCCTCTGATTTCTGTCCTCCACGCGTTCGCACTGCAGGAGGGCTGGCCTCCCGTTTACGGGCCCCCTTCGACGCTGCCTGGCCCCTCGTACCCCTGCAGGAGAGAAACAGGGAGCACGGGTCGGTCCATTTGTTAATTCGAGGGGTTATTTGTGAAAAGTGGAGCCATAACTAACACATGCACACAGACTGCAGCTTGTCCTCAGAACACTTGGAGTGGGAGTGGGCGGGGGGGGGGGGGAAACTGGGGGAACAGAACACCTTCGCCAGAGTAAGATTTAAAAAAAATGTTAAAAAGGTTTTAGATTTCAGGACCTCTGTAATGTTTCTGGAATTTAAAAACAAAGTGAAGAAACATTCGTGAAAATCTGTTATGAAACTTCAAAAAGGGCAAACTCCTGAAAACTGAGGTAGAAGACAGACGGAAAAAATATTTTTCCAGTGATGAGAAACTGATGAAAAGAAAAAAGAAACTCAACATTTGTCACCCGTTAGAATAAAGTGGTGTATTTTCTAAACATTTGCGTTTATTCACTGAGGAGAGCTGATTAAAACTTTCTCATTAGAAAAAGGCAGGACGTTTTTTGGGAAGTCTGGGGACTCTTTTTAAGCTTTATTCAGAAAAGTTATTCGTCTGCCCACATAAATTGTATATTTGAAAAATGATCATTTTTAAACTGTACAATACGATTCTATAGCGTCTGTAATTAAATATTTGACTTACTACTTACTAAGTTATTATACAAGAGGAGATGCTTTGATATTTTCAGTTTTAAGTCTTCCGGGTTTGTTTTTGCTCCCAAAGTCAGAAATTATGCATAAATGTTTGATGAGAATTTTTCGTTTGCAGTAAAATAAAAAAGACCCTCAAAATGAAATCTTTGTGCTGCAAATTTAAATTACATGTTGACATATTTATATCCAATCAGTGAATTCTAATAAAAATCAGCTAGATTCAACCTGGGGAAACCAGTTTGAGCAGCAGTAGCCACTCAGCTCAGAATTAAATGAAAGAGACTAACATGAATGTTGGTGCACGGGCGACTTTATGCGCAGGAAATATGGAGCGGCTTGCTGTGGTGAAAGAATCAATACACCCCTACATCTAAACATAGCAAGTAGCTATTAGTCTTTCATGTAAGCTTTAAAATACTGCAAATTTAAAAAGTGCAGAAATTCTCTTTTGGAAAATACGCACACAAAATAAAATGTAATAAAAATGAGTTACATAATAATCAGTCTGGTTGTGGCTTTTTAATCCACCTTCTCTTAAACCACGTCGGACCTTTCAAAAGATTTACTACTTTTATTTAGGGAGCTAATAACGGGAGATTCCAGGAAAACTTTGGGTAGAAAGCTCTCTTTCACAGGCCTAAACTAGCAGGCAGTTTCTGGTCAGATTCTCCTTGAAGCCCTTTCCTGCTGCTGAAGCTCAAAGGGACAAACTCACCGCGTGCCAGCTGTGGTCTCCTCTTTGCCGTTCTGTCGACTCGCCCGGGTTGATGGTTTACTTGGCTTGTTTCTGTGGAGCAGTAAAAGAAAACCGTTACTTTCGTGCTAATTCTTCCTCACCTACAAATCGGTGACAACAAAAGAGTACGATGCTGTGTGTGTGTGGGGGGGGGGGAGCTGCAGGTGCAAAGCGGTTGAATTTTACTGCTCAGTCAGGTTTGAGCTGTTGCAGCTCGTCTGGAACTAGAATTACCTCTCTGCCTCAAGGCGAGACGCAGATCGAGTCGTAGCTCTCGTCGCAGACCCTTTGCCCTCCTCTTCTCTCTCACCTTCCTCTTCGTCATCGTCATCATTCTGCTCAGAGTCCTTCTCCTCTGCTTTCTTGTCCTTTTTATCTGAGGGGAAGACGAGCAAAGTGGATGATGCCAGCTGCAGGAGGCAGCATGAGCTGGACAGTTTTTGGGGAAGTATTTCAGGATTCTGAAAATCGCGACTTGAATGAAAGGTTGAAATCATCTCAAGAAGCAATTCTATAGTGGAACTCAAGTCAAAACTGCTTCAATAAATATTGTTGATCTCATTTACATGCCTCAAGTGTTGCAAAGCGTACATGAACCAGACATTGCCCACGATGGCGCTCCGGTTGTCCGATGTTGTATTTACCTGAATGTTCGGCAGATGCTGCCTTTGACGGCCGTCCCCTGCGAGGTTTCTTTGGAGTGGTCTCCACGTCCTCTTCTTGCTCCTCCTTAGCCTACAGAAAAGACAACAACAAGTGAAATAAGTCAGTTAAATCAGATTCTAAATAAACTCCGTAATGGCAATATGCTGTAATCTGTGATGTCTTATTTGGAGTTTGAACATACGTCATCCGGCTTGTCACTGCAGATGTCCCCTTTTACATCTTCTGACTGGTTTCCAGAAGGCAAAGAGCCTAAAAAAAACATATTTTTGGTTTAACATTTTTTTGGGCCAATTTTCATGTAAAACATGTCTGCATATGAATTTGTGGGGTGGAACATCCTCTGATGGTGTTTCGCCATCATTCAGTGTAATAAAATGAGTGTTTGTCCTCACCATCGCCTTTGTCAGGCTGGTCCTCACTTTGGTCTTGTCCTCCATCATCCTTCACCTCCTCTTGAGCCTGGTTTTCCTGCAGGATTGTGCATTTCAGGACAGAAACCTTTAAATGAATTTAACTAAAGCAAAGTTATTGCCGACTGAAAGGGAAACGCAGTAAAATAATCCACAAAGACGAATCAATCTCACCTCTCCAGATTCCTCCATTTCCTCTGACCTCTTTCTCTTCATGGCTGGTACTCCTGGAATTTAAGCATCACGACAAATCTCCTCTTACATTTGGTTTCCACTGACTACCACTGCCAACAGTATGCATTTGTCCTATCTATGTTTTGTTGGGAGCAAGCTTCAGTCAGAGGCCTCTTCAGTCACATTGTAGCAAACGTTTGATCTTTCCTGCCATAGCAATAACCCAACACTCCTACTTTTTTTCCCCTAATTTTTTGGATTAATAGAGTCATACTCATTTGTGTTCAACATCTTGCAATGTGCAGCACGAATGACATGTCGTGTCTTTTTATTCTGGGTTCTGGGAAATACACCCTTCTGTAACCCAGACGGTACAGCGTTTGCTCCAGTTGTACTTTTCTCTCCTTGCCTGTACATGGTGCTGTCGCCCTGCTCAACTAATCCTTTACTGGAAGGTTTCATCAAAGAGATGTGTAACTGTTGCAAACAAATGCTTTGAGCCGGTTTCTCCCTGATATCCATTTAGATGTGCCTTCTCATGAATTCCAGCGATAAAAGGACTAGTTTGGGTCTCTGTAGAGATCAAAGGCTGTTCTCCTGCTTGTGTTGGGTGATCATGTTGGTTATGAGAAACACCTTTTACACATCAAAAGCCATTCTAATGCAATGACAGTGGTCTCAGTCATTTTAAGGTTTAAAAAAAAGTTACAAGATAACCTAAAAAGTTACAAAATAAATTAATAAAAATGTGAATGAAAAACAAACTCACTTGTGTCCAAAGTCTCCGGCGAGTCTGAGCTTCCTGTACCTTCAATATTCTCTGGAGCAGGAGGCAGCAGATTGCCCTCACTTTCACTTTGGGAACTTTTCTTTGGTTCACTTTCATCTTCAGCTCTCTAAAAAGGAAAATATTTAGAGCAAATTTAGAAGTTTTCACTCATTTGCATTCCAAAACTTACTCATTGTTGTGGCTCACAGAGTTACATGATCAATTCCAACATTTGAATGCTATTGTATGATAATGAATGTATAATAAATTTTAATCTTTTGAAGGTGGGGTCCTTAGCATACCTCCTCTTTTTCTGCTGCTTTCTGGGACGTGGTTACATCAACTTTAGTTTCATCTTCCTCCTCATTCCCTGGCATTAAAAAAAAGACCATCAGGACATCTGGATAAAACAGCTGTCCAGTTAGTGTAATGCTGGAACAAAGTACAAACTACAGCTGCATGTTTATTCAGGCTGAAACAGATCACCCAGTTCTATTTCATAAGACTGAATAAATGCAGCATTTTAATGATATTGATTTACATAGTGAATTCAGATTATTCTATCAAAGACTCAAGTGGCCATCCCACCTTCTTGGCCTTCTTCGGCTGAGGTTCCTGATCGCCTCCCCCTGTGACTCAGTGTCTCCTCTGACTTCTCCAGCTCTTCTGATTGGTCCTTGTCCGCTGTATCTGTGGTCCTGGATGATCGACCTCTGCGAGGTTGTCTTCCTTCCACAGCCGTACTCTGCTCGGGTTCCTTACAAAATTCAAAAGAAAGGAACATAAATGACATTATGCTCTGTGCCACAACGTATCCTTCCCTGTATAAACATTTGGTGGTGTGACAAAGGTCATTCTTACCGGAGCAGACACCAGGGCTGGACTTTCCTTTTCAATGCTTGTTTCACCTAATGTTTTCAAAGGGGACAGGATAGCATCAGTTCCTGCATCTTCAGCAGCATGATTATAACTTAAACTAAGTAAATCTGACATTCTTTGACCGATTTACCTTTCTGATTAGACAGCTTTCGTTTACGTTTTCTTCTTCCATCCGTATTCTCATCCTAGAAAACAAACAAAAAAAGAAATAAATTAATGCAGTTAATTTCAGCAAACCATTCCGCTTTTTCAATATTCTTCAGATAGATTTCAGAAGTTACTTTTTCTGACAGGTCTGAGCTCTTTTCTTCTACATGGCTGTCTGTACTGGAGATCCCACCTAAAAGCAGCAGGAAAATCAGCAGTGACGAAAGATTAGAAATCAACTTAGGTCTTTTTCAAACTTGAGACATTCTACACTTTAAAAAGAAAATGGGAGGAACAAACAAAAATATATAGCAAATATAGATTAATATTTTTCCTTTTAAAAGAAGAGAATAGGGGGAAAAATGTACTCACTCATTTGTTTGACTAATTTGCTCTTAGTTCCCAGCTCTTTGACCTCTTCAGTTTTGTTGGGAAGGTTTTCCAACTTAAAAAAAACATTCAAACACAGATCCACAAAAAAAAAATCAGCACAGATCAACCCTGCAGAAGCTACACATTTAATAAGGAAGGAAGAAACCGTACTGTCGGCAGGTCAGCCTGCTGTGATGGAGGGTTTTCTTCCTCCACTGTCGAACTCTCAGGTTCACCTAAATGAGAGAAATATCGCTCACGGTTCAGATTAAGTATATTTCTGCTGAATTAAGTTAAAAGTATTTATAGCACTTAATTAAATTGAATATTTCTGTAATGGAAATAAACTCGCCCTTATCTATATTGATCTTCGTATGCTCCTCTTCACCTTCAGCCTCCACTGCCTATTGACCAAAGTGAGGCCAGTTCAGTATTATTTTATTTACTTCCAACATGTTTCAGTGACACAGATCATCACTCACCCCAAGGCTCATATTGTTCGCTTCAACCTCTGGCTCTGCTTGCTCTTTAAGATAAAATCCAGAGTTAAAAAACTGGGAAACCATGTGCATTCATTTGATCTGTTTTCCAGTCCTCACCTGGCACGCTTTCTGAAACGCGTTCAGGGCTTCCGGAAGCAGCCATCGAGTGTTCCTCTGGGACTCCTTTGATCTCCGGTTCTAATATTACAGCCATAAAAAAAAAAGTTTTTAAATCAAATAAATTAATGTAAAAAAAAAAAAAAATCAACGAGTACAGGACCTGATGCAAATAGAAGAAATCATCTAAGTTTTGTCAAAAACACAAAGAGTGAAAGATTCCAAAACAAAAAGAGAATCCTCTTTACCTGGCTGTGTCTCAGGAGGAGTGTTGGCGCTTTTGCTCTCTTCCTCTTTCAAATCAATTTGGCACAGGTTTGCGGTAGCGTCGCCTTCCTGTTTAGAGACAAAATTTAAACCTCAAAATAAGCTATTTAATAAAACCAAACACTGGAACAATGTTTATGCAAACCAAGAATGTTTCTTTTTACAAATGCATTTACCTGAGGGGCTACCATCTCCAGAGCGTCCACGTTTTCCCCCGAGTGTTCTGACCCATCTGAAAAGAGATGCGTGCAGTTAACTCCGAGATGACAAATGGATTGGACAGATCCTACATGTGTCCGCTTCTCGCCCACCTGCAGTGTCTGGCTTTTCCTCAGAAGGCTGAGCAGGTACGGGCTGGGTGTCGGCGAGCTCGGGTCCAGAGGCTGCTTGGACCTGCTCCTCCCCCTCGGCGGCGTCCGGCGGCGGTGCTTCAGGCTGGTAGACCTGAGAGTCCTCCTTCATGTCCTGGCAGATCAGGGAAGAAGACACTGTGCTGTCGGGGTCCATGGAGAGCAGGGTCAGGGCTGCCTCCTTCATCTTCATGTCCGCGTCCTGACGCTCCATTTCAGCCGCCGCCGCCTCCTCCTGACGGCACTCTGGAGGCAGCCTGGCCTCCGCCGAGGTGCAGACGTCCATGAGTGCCAGCAGGGCGTCGGCCTCCGCCGGCACAGCTGGAATCTCCCCCAGCCGCGACTCCGTCTCGCCCTCAGGTGGCTCCGGGGTGATGTCACTTAAAGCGTCATCGGAGAGGGAGGGCGGGGTCGTGGCGATGACCGGATCGGTTTCCTGGACACCGGTTGGTTTCTTTGGCGGCTCTTCCGTGTCGGGACTCGGAGTGGGAGCTGAAGACTTGGAGGGCTTATCGGACGTTTCCGGTTTGTCTTCTTTTGGAGTCGTTTGGTCGTCTTGACCGTCATCTTTCTTTTCGGGAACTTTCTCCCTCTTTTCCAGTGTTTTCTTTGCTCTCTTTGCGTCCGATTTCTCCAGGGAAGGTTCGTCTGAACCTCTGAGCTGCTCCTTCGGGTTTGCGTCCCTTCGCTTCTCCTTTGCCGTCTCGGCTTTGCTGGCACTCGTTTTCACATCTGGGCTCTTCATGTTCTTGTCGGCCTTCAATGAGACTGGAATCTTGGTGTCGTCTGAGGATTTTACTTTGGATTTTTCTGGGGCTTTTCCTTTCTCTGCCGCTTTAACCCTTTTTGGATCTTTGTCACTTTCAGAGCTCGATCTGTGTAACTTCTGGCTGTCCTGATCTGCTTTTGTCTTTTCTTTCTCGCCATCTATTTTCGACTTGAGTTTGTCTCCACCCCTCTCCTCGCTGTGACTCTTTGACCTTTTCAACATGTCTTTGGAGTGTTTGTCTCTCCTCTTGCCACTGTCTGGGGCAGTCCCCATGTCAGAGTGATCTTCAGAGGAGCCGGCAGAATCTGGACGAAGCAGCTGTTTAAAATCACATTTAGCTGGAGGTTTCTCTCCTTTAGCTTTCTCCTTTTCTTTGACCCTCTCTTTATCCTTAACCTTGTCTTTCTCCTTGTCCTTAACAGTGTCTATAGATGCGGCCTTCACCTTCTTGGCATCTTTAGAAAGTCCCTCTTCAGCAATGCCTTCAGTCAGCTTTCCCTCTCGTGTATTTGTGGCCATTTTCTTCTCACTTTTGATCTTGGACTTCTTCAGCTCTTTTTCTTCGGAGGACTGCGTGACAGCCGTGACCTCCTTCATTTGGGATTCATCTGAGGGATTGTCGGCTTTTTTCTCCGTCTTTTGCTTGAGCTTGGGGCGTTCGTCAGACAGGCTGCGCTCCTTGTCTTTGCGCTCTTTAGACTGAAGCTCTTTGCGGGAGAGACGGTCAAACTTTCCAAACGAACGTTGCTTGAGAGCCTCCTGGGAGCCCTGCTCCAGCTCCAGGATGAAGGCATGTGTGCGGCCTTTGTCCATCAGCTTCCTGGAATCGTTGGAGTCCTCTGACACGCTGCCACTCATTCGTCTGTGCCTCTCATCAGATGTTGATTCTGATAGATTTCTCATGGGTTTGGGCTGTGGGCTCTTCAAGGCGGAGGATTTTACTTCCTAATTTAAAAAAAGAAAAAAATACTTGGTTACTCGGTTTCAGTTACAAACATGTTGTCTCATCTGAATGATTTCACAAACCGTTTTCTTGACACTGTCTCCTGTATCATCCTTCTTCTTACTTGAGACCTCTCCGTCTTTCCTGAAAAGTGATATTCCCAGAGATGTTCAGTGTGCATAAAAATCCCAGGATGTGGCCACCTTAAGGAACGACTGTCTGAGCTTTTGTCTGCTCACCTCAAGTCTAGTTTCCTCTTCCTGCTAAGAGCCATTTTTTTCTCCAGGACCTTCCTTTCTTTGCGGGCCTCTTTGGCTTTGGGGCCCTCCAACCCAGCAGAGTCTGTGCTCCTTTGTTTTTGGTGATCTGTGGATGGTATCAAAGATGATGCAGTTATCTCACATACAAAGTGAGGCTATAAACCAACACACTGACATTACACATTGAACTTCGGAGCAGGATTATTTAAAGGGATTCTACATGCTTTAAAGTAGCCATCCCGAAAATAGCCAAATCTGAAGCTAGAAAATTAAACAGGCTTGAAAAATACTACACAACTGGAAATGAAAGGAATAGCTGCCAGTCCATCATGACATGAACACATCAATAAGACCAATCGGTTCTAGTTACCACCACTCCGCCAAAACATAATTTAACCTGATCGCACCCTTTATAACATTCAGAAGCAGAGAAAAGTTGGAGACAGACAGAAGGATAGCGGGTAAAGCAATATACAGGAGACTCGGCAGATGGATAAAAACCTTGTTCTTCAGCCTGAGCTCCTTTCTGTTTACGCTTCTCCTCCATTCGCTCTCTGTTCTGCTGTCTCTTCAGCAGCCTCTCCTCTTTCTCTTTTGCCTATAACATTTCCATGACAAAGATACATTCAGCACTCAGTAACACACTTTTTTTTAATCTTGCGTTTTTTTCTGCTCATGAACTCATTCCCATTACCGCAGATCTACGGCGCTCTTCGACGGTGATCTCATCGTCTGAGTCGCTGTAATAACGGGAGTACAGGAACGGTTTGTGGACATAAGCCTTGCGGCGAGGCTTGCGCTCTTTGTCTTCATCTCCTGTGTCTCCGCTGTAGAGTTTCTTCTCTGCTCTCTCATCTTCATCTGGGGATGAATGAGAGTAAAAAAAAATTCAAATCCAACACTCAATCTGGAGTTTTAAATGTATCAAGTAGCTCCTAAAACTGCCAAAGGCTTTAGCAGAAAGAGACAGTTGAGACCATCTGTTGGCAGCTCTCCCTCTTCAGAGGAATCAGATGGCTGGTCCTCTTCCTCACTTTCCTCCTCGAAAGATGACAAGTCGCTGGTGTGGACAGAGCTCACAGTGATGTCGCTCAGGCCATCCAAGTCCGAGTCCTCCAAGGAGTATTCTGCTCAGCAAAGATAACGTGAAAACATGAGTCAGCTGGGATAGTTATTTAAAGCCATCCTGGGATCATCAATCCATTTTCATTTTTTCTTTCTTGCTTAAAATTTTTTAATATATCCAACCAATATTTTCTTTGTGGAGAAAATAGCATTAAAACATAAATATTTGAAGACAAACAGCCAACTCGACACACTGAGATTTCTTCACAAGTTGTTTATATTAGGACTATAAAGACAGTAACACTACACAGTAGCTCACCCTCTTTTATCCTTTCTCTGGCTTTCTGCTTGGCCTGGATAGTAGATTTCAGCGCATCATCATCCTGTTTCTCTTCAGGAGCTTTGCCACTAGCTCTGCTTGCATGCTTGTCTCTGTCCTCCTCTGTCTGCTCCTGAGCGCCCGTCTCCTGTTCCTCCTCTTCCATTTTAACCTCTTCTGTCAAACTTTCTTTTCTCATCTCTATCACTTCCTGCATGTCCTCTGAATTGACTTCCGATATTTGGACTTCCATTTTTGTCTCCTCTGCCTCTTCCACTGGCTTCCCGTCTTGGTTGCTGTCACCCTCAGTCACAGCATTCAGGTCCAGCTCAACATCCTCCATCAGGTGCATGTTGTCATCTGGTGTTTGGCCTTTACGGGTTTTTTCAGTAGCCGAGGTGGCCCTGACATTAGCCTCCTGGTTGAGAGTGGTTATGGTGTCCAGGATGGACATAGCATTGCTGGCAGCTGTGACAGTTGGAGTCGAACTTGAGGCTACAAACATATAAACAGATGGATATGAAGGCTTTTTCAGGTTAGGACACTTTTTTCACTTTTTGTTGCCTTTTGGGAGTCAAAAAGGAACCCAAACATATCTATTAACGTATTATATTAATGTTGTAAATACTGATGATTTAAGTAAATCAAACAAGTAGCCCGGCAACAACAGACCGCCCAGCTGTTCAGAAAAAGAAAAGAAAGGAATGCTTCATACCCTGTTCAGGGACGCTGTTCTCTGGTTTAATCTCTGCTGGAGGCACAGGGGCTGGGGGCTCCTCAGAGCAACTTCCCGGAGACAAAAACTCACGCACAACCCTCTCTACTTGCGGCCTAAAAATATGGTTGACTTTTGGATCCACCACCTGGGCCACAATCCTGTCCACTCCCTGCTCCAGCATGCCGGACCTGTACAAGACGATTTAAGTAAGTCTGGGCAACCTTCATGTAAATTTTGATTAAATGAAGATGGGTGTTAAAGCATAGAGGGTATTTTTCCTACTGTAAGACCAGCTGTCGGATGTTGTTTCTCAGCTGGTTTTTGTTCAAATGAGGGCTCCATGTGTGATTGGAGAGATGATTGGACACAAAGTTGTCCACTCGCTGCTTCAGGTTCAGATAAGCAGGCTGCAAAAGATTTTTAAACATCGTTTAGAAACTAAACACACAAACAGCAGTACTGTTTCATTTACATATATTTCTAAAACGAAATCACAACTTAAAAAACCTCTGTCAGGCAGAAACCTCGACATGTCGACAATTTATTCATCTTTAACTAAAAAGTACAGTATTAATTATGACCGTAATTATTTACACTTTACACTGTATAGGTCTTTTCAAATGGATTTTCTACACACGACCTCTACCAATACAAAGAAAACCCTGTTTGTTCATTACACGTTAATAATTGGGACGTAGCTCAAATAGATAAAACCTCGGCGTCAAAACAACTGTCAAAAACATTTAGCGTTTTCAAATAAACTCTCAGACATTTATCTGCTTTACTAACCAGACACCCTCAGACACAGTTTGAGACACCTTGTGAAGACAATTCTGACCATTACCTTTGTATCAACGTCTGCCAGACAGTCCCTCCTGAACTGGTCGAATAGACCCTGAGTTTTTAAATGACTGACGATCATTGCGACCAGCTGCGGATCTCCCGGCGGTAGACCAGCCATGCTTTAATATATTCCTAATTAGTTTAAGTGGCTAAAACAGGAAATAGGGACAATTCATCTGGTAATATCGATCCGGAACGCATAAACTTGTGTTATGGGTAACGGCGTTCAAAACATGGCTGAACCGGAAATACTCACCCACAGAATAGAAACGCTTCGCATAACCCGGAATAGCTAAACGTTTTTTTTTTAAAGAGAAAAGCAACAGTTTAAAATGAGCAAGGAAAAATGTTTAAAACTCGTGAATATGATGGGTATGTATCTGCGCGTTTGTCAACGAGGAGGAAAAGGACGTTTAAGTTTAACATTTTGCGTACACGTTATAGTTATATGTCCATGATATTGGGTGGTAAAGATTTTGAAACCTTCAACGTTTCTGTTGAACTGGCGCCATCTTGCGGCAAATTGACGCCTACCGTTCTAATAGTTCTTAGTGGACGTTATAGCACTATGCGTCGCTAATCGGACGACTATGTTTGAAAAATACTAGCTAAAATAGATTTCGTGTAGAATGGGTATAAGAAAAGGATATTAAGTCTCATTTCTAAAAAGTGTTGGCAGCGGTGGGATTCGAACCCACGCCCCCGAAGAGACTGGAGCCTTAATCCAGCGCCTTAGACCGCTCGGCCACGCTACCATGTGTCCAGGTACTAGGACGGCAAAAAAAATCATCAAAGGCGATGCCGATCTCTAGTCCTACTTCTTTTACTGGTAATATTCGGATTGTTTTATTGCCTCATAAGAATTGGCAGACATGGATTACTTTACTCATTGTAGTGTTGACAAGTTAACAAAATGGCAGCCGTGATTAACTTCTATTTAAGCCAAAAGCACCTTAACTCCTAAAAGTGAACTTTTGATAAATACCCGAGCATCACAGCATACAGCCTCGATACCAACAAACATTTTGTGTGAAATAGAAATCATTTAATAATATTCATTGGAAATTTGAAGCACCAAAAAATAAAACATGCTCTCTAAACCAAGCAAAAAACATAATATTTAGCAACTGGAGGATGTACTTGCTTTAAACAGTTTAGCAGTAGTACTTTGGTGTCAATGCCACTGCAAGCACAAACATCTTTAAAAGTTTTACTAAAGAGATAACAAAGACATCTACAGGAAATTACATACATAAGTACAGCACAATATACAAACTTTAAAATAAAAAGTGAATATGCATGTTTAAAAGAGTATGAACGATTTACCAAGTGATAGAAAAATAATATGCATTTTTTTTTCTGATAACTGATCCACTGTTATCCTCAACGCATTCTGTGAAGTAGTCCTCAGATTCAGGTTTTGTTTACTTTAAGAAACCATATACCGTTACCTGTATCATGTATGATAATAAAAACAAACTGAAAACCTCCTCTGCTTAGCAATCGAATGAATTCACGCTGGCCAAGAGTCTCTTTTGGAGGACAGATAAAACTCCTTTGGAGGGAGGTACTGTTTTCCAGGTGGGCTTAAGATGTCTTTGAGGGGCAGGTTGGAGGAAGGAGTCTGTGAGAGTTGGCACGCACCCACGGGTGGTCAATAACATTCTGCAGAGAGAGGCGATCGATGGGGTTGTGACGAAGCAGCTTGGAGATCAAGTCTCGTGCGCCATCAGAGACAACTTTTGGGAAGTTCAGGTCCACCTGTGAAAAAGTATGCAATGTATTTATCAGCACAACTAAATTTGAGCCAGTGTTGATTTTTTCACTTTTATTGCAGCAGTTATCACTCTAAAGTTCCTGTTCTAGGTCATGTTCTTGGGTAACTGATTAGCCGTGTAAAATTTAGATATCTGAAATGGTCCATTTCTACCCAGTAAATAACAATTTGCCACTCAACAGAACATTTAATAAATGCTGGTGGGAGTTGCTGAATACTGAACTAAACAGACTGAATATATATCTGATACAAACACCAACCTTCGTAATCCGTTTATAAGTTTCGTTGTGACTGGCGGTTTCAAAAGGCGGGTTTCCAACCAAGCACTCGTAGCAGAGCACTCCGATGCACCATAAGTCAACCTTCTCGCTGTGGGTGTGTCCCTCGATCATCTCTGGGGGAAGGTAGTCCAGTGTCCCGCACATAGTGCGTCGCCTGGAAAGGTCAATTACGTGATGAGCATGAAATGCTGATGCACTCATGTGGAAGTCCTCAGAAATACAAACAGAGTCTGTAACAAACTATGAGGCGATTTCTCTGGTTCCTCACCTCAGAGAAGGCGCATGAACAGACCACCCAAAATCAGCTATTTTCAGCTCTCCACGATAGCCAAGAAGCAGATTCTCTGGCTTGATGTCACGATGAATGACTTTTTTCTCGTGACAGTACATTAGAGCATCTGATATCTCCTCCATGTACTGCAAATCAAATTGGGTTTACATAAGGAAAAACAAAGAAAAACATTCTAGTGTTTACATTGAGCAATTGTCTGTCAGTGTGAATCTAAATGAACAAATTTGGCTCTGAACGCACCGTGGCAGTACGCTGATCATCGAATCGGCCGTATTTCTGCAACTCCTTGTACATTTCACCACGCGGAGCGTACTCCAATACTAAGAACACCCTCTTGCGGTCATGAAAATAATTGTAGAAGCGAAGAATGTTTGGGTGCCTGTTGGATAGAAAATAAATAAACTAATCAAGAAAATAAAAGAATAAGTATAATAATTCAATAACACTTAAGGCAAAAAATCAACATCAACATTTCTGTTTGGCACCAAAATCATCATTCCTTTAGGTCGGGCAAAACAAGTCAATTGTGGAGCTTGAATTTGTCATATCGTGTGATAAGTTATAAAATTCTATTCAAAGAAACTACATTCTGATCAGAAGTTCAGTTAACATCAGTAAAAACATTCCCTGGAAATTGTTTAGTATGAGTAATATAAGTGATTTGATCATGCCCGAGACACCTTAATGAGGTTCATATGTACAGTAATTTAGAGCAAACAGAGCAACGTGAACACATAAGACATGGTGAAAACACAAGGTACTAACTTGAGATGGGCCTGAATCTCAATCTCCCTCCTGAGTTGATGCTCCACACCTTCTTTCTCCATCTGTGACTTGAACAACACCTTCAGCGCCACAATGGCCTCCAGCTTCTTCACCCTTGCGAGGTACACGTTGCCAAATTTCCCCTTTCCAAGTGGACGGCCGATGTCGAAGTCATCAATTGAAAGTTTCCTTTTTTTTGTTTTAAAGGAAAAAGATATTTAATAAAACTAATCAAATCAAATAATGAAAAAAAGAAAAACATATTTATATGCATACACACTCCAGAGAACACAGTATTTTGAAACACTTACTTGGGTGGAGAACTGGAAGAAGAGCTCACACATTCTCTCCCAGGACCTAAAAAACGACAACAACAAAAAATCACCAATTACAGATTTCCAGTTGTGTCTAAACAGGTTTTACTGTCTATTTAAAAACAAACAGCGTTATTCTGAAGTGGGGAATGTCAATAAGCTTTCTTGCAAAGGATGCAATCAAATGTTAAAATCAGGAAAGAAAATTATCACTTTTCATCAAATGACAGCAGGTGGCAAACAGATTAATTTCCAGTCAACATTTTGCTACAAAAGCATCCATGCAGCCGTACAGAGATTCCTGCTGTATACAGGGAGGAAGACGTTACCTGTGACAGAGTTTTTGACCCCCGTGTCCGCTCGTGGTTTCACCAGCACACGCTGAGGCCCTCCCGTGTTTGGGGTTGCAAACTGGTTTTAGGAGCAAACGGAAAATGTTGCTTAGTAAAACTTTCATTGACTGCACGTCATGCTTGGCTAAACCACTCAGATTAATTATGAAAACCAACACAGGGCAAGAAAATAACAGAAGCATTGAATAAACCAATTAGAATGTTTTCAACCAAAACATTTGATCACACCACCTCTATTCCCGCTGACTCTTACAGTTGTGCATTTTATTTATTAGATGCCCCTTTACACATGTCAGTATTATAATTTGTGTTAGGATAGGTCTGCCCTATGTCAGGCAACTTTTGTCTTATCACCACCTGGGATGGTGAGTTGGTTTTTGATTCCTTTGTATGTCTAGCACACGTGAAGAATTGACTATAAAACTGACTTTGACATACCATAAAAAAGGTATAAATCACTGACTAAAACCCTAATGTGGTGTAATGTATTGATTTAATGTTCACCACTTGAACTTAACAGTTACAACTACTTACCGATCTTTGGAGACCCTTGGGCTCATAATTTTCCTTATTCTGTAAATAAATAAAAACAGCTCTAATGAAATCACAGTAGCTCTAAACTGTTTTGTCTATCATCCTTAAGCTACAGATGCACAGAGCATTGTGCATTTATTGAAACGGCCATGTCCTCAGATGTCAACATTGCGAAAACAGTTAAACTTTATGTATAGGCCTCCAGGTATTGGAGATTTTTAGTATTCCTACATCAAGGGGTCCTGGTCAAGATGGAACAACGAAATTAATTTCAAACGAAATACCATTTGAAACAGTAGAGGATGCAGATATTCTAACATCTCCTTTAAATAGCTGTTTTTTCTCATTAATGTTGCTGTTATATTCAGTTTTACTGCATATTCAGTTTATCATTTAACATTGCCAAATGTTTGAATGTTGGAAGAAGTCCCCTTTGTAAAGCAAACCCATCAAGTTTCATTCCTTTTTCAAACAATGAAAACACTCAGTGATCGATCTTTGAAGATAAATACGAATATAACAGAGCTCAAACTCCCCTCCTTGATCTAACAGAAAACAACTCTGCTTATTTACAGTAACTATTACCCGAATATAAATCCTACTAAATGAATCTTTACTATTTCAAGCAAACGTTGTTTTATAGCAAAGTAAGCTAGCGAACACAAGGTAAGCTAACGTTAGCTCATGTCAACGTAAGACAATTTTTCTGCCTCCAAAGAGGTCGTGCTAAGCTCTAAACTGGTGACAATTCGAGGCAGACTTTTTAACAAAAAAAACATATTACCTGCATCGTATTCTGTTCAAAATTGTTTAAATAAATAACGTAGGATGTCCAGTCGTTCTTAAAACAACTTATATAGCCGCCAACGTTTTCAAAATGCAAGTTCGAAGGACCGTGGTTGGTTGGTTCCCCACCAATAGGGCGTTCGTTTTGTTCAAACAGACAGGAAGAGGAAGGATATGATTGGTAAAAAAAACTGTTACCGCCCAATGGTTATTCCATGTTTCCTCCTTTTTTTGTCCAATAATGACATCGCATCACGTTTTTTTCCCCACAATCTTTATTGATTGAGTAGTGCAATATAGTACAGTATATACTTTTGATAATGAATACGCAACATACATTCGAATAACATCGACTCTTCGAATATATTTTTTATTTCTAAAGCAAAGCTAAGGGGGGAAGGAATAAAAGTAAAGTGATATTTTACTTTCCTACAAGCAGCAATCTTTGTGTTTCTCAGTGTTTAATTGAGTGGATATGCACTGTCACATCATGTTTTATTTTTAAAATATCATTGTGTTTCTCAAATTGTGACATGGAGAGCTGATCATGACGATGGTCATAAGGCTCTTTGTCTCTAACCTGAATTTATTTATGTTTCATCCTACTGATTTGTGAAAGATCCTATTGATGCACTTTTCAGAGTAATTTTTACGCTTTGGGACGTTTTAGGCTGTTTGAAACCACCCCCCCTCCCCCCCATTTCATTCCCACTGTTTACTGCAATACCACCAGGTCTTCTGTATTTTATAAAGTATTTCAGTGACCTCTAGAAATGTATCCATTTCTAAACTGTTTCTCTATCTTAACTGTTCTAATTTCTTAAATGCATATCGAGTCATTTGCTTTCTAAGATATGGCCTGAGCATAATTTTAATCTTAATCAGTTTTTGTAGACTTTGTTTTTTCCAGCATTTAAAAGCACCATATTGATAAATAATCCAAAGCAAAAATTGGTTTTTCCCCATGCCAAACATATTTAGAATGCCGATTATGAGCCATTTTAAATATACAATAACAATAACAGATATTTCAAGAATTAGTTACTCAAAATAAGTTTATTCAAAACTATTTCTCCTTTACAAGATGAAGCTTAATGTCCAAAGCAATCACACATGATGTACATACATTAGCACTTTCCATTTCTTGGTTTACATTTGAAATGACAGCGGCGATCAAGAACTGGAAATGGGGATTAACCTGTAATAATTCATGCTGTGCATCAGCACAACTCAACACCTGCCAGTCAAACCCATGTTCTCTGAATGTTAAAAAACAGTTACACAGGAAACAGGTGGATGTGTCTCACAGTTTGGTACAGATCTTTGACTTTTTAGTCAACATCTGCATACGCGTGGACAGTCAAGAACTGACAGAGTCAAATTGTTGCATGTTTACAAGTTTTTAAAAAAGGACA
This sequence comes from Menidia beryllina, assembly GCA_013363375.1. Lineage (NCBI taxonomy): Eukaryota > Metazoa > Chordata > Actinopteri > Atheriniformes > Atherinopsidae > Menidia > Menidia beryllina. The sequence goes on along the minus strand of JABUIW010000031.1, from coordinate 3,069,964 downwards.
TTAAAAAATAAATTATTTTCTCATTACATTTTCCCCTTTGTATGACTTAGATGAGGCAACCTGTCTTACATATAAAAAATGTATTTACAATATGGTAGCTCTTCATTTAACACATCAGTCAATAAGGCAAAAAAAAGCAAAAAAATTCTGGTTTGTTTATTTTTTCCATGATGTTTACATCGATGTGAAGTCATTTCATATGCAGACACCAGACAATCACAGGTTACTTTATTAATCAACAATTTTGTAATCTAATTCAAACACAACATGCAGTGTCAGAAATATTAATAATATTCAATTACATTTTGCTTTTCTAAAGTACGAAAAATGTAAGATTATCTAGCCTGATTTTCCCCCCAGCAGATGAGTTCTCATTGATTTGTTTGTGTGTTTCTCAAAAAAATAAAAAACAAAAAAAATAAGAAAAAATAATCTATAATTTTCCATCATTTCCAAATGCATACTTAATATTAGTTCATGTGGGCTATGGACAAGCTTACACAGGCCTCTGTGAAATAAAAAAATGACCGGAGTTGCAGAACACATTTTTGGTCCTGCTGATCACTAAAAGCAACCCTCCCACCATCCCCACTGTGGGGTTCCACATCTTGCCCAAGGACACTTTAGCATATGGGAGCTGGAAAACTTTCCAGTAAGCTGACCTGGTCCGCTCCCACTCCTGAGCAACGGTTGGCCCACAAAGAAAATTTCAGCATACCGACTACTTAGACAAGTAGTGGTGGACAGCTCCATTAGTCAGCATTCACCTGAACTGAGCAGTTGGTGAAAACCACAGCGCAAGAGGGCAGCAGGACAGCCAGTGAGCGACGCAGATTTGGAAAAGGATCGTTTGAATCTCCTGTCCTGTTCTCCTCATTATTATCTGCCTCCGGAGCGGCAGCTTCCTCTCCATCCTGCTGCTCTCCGCCGTCTCCCTCCCCTTCTTCCACTGGGGGACTCTGCCGCGGCTGGAAGACCACGTCCAAAAACTCCAGCTGGCGGAGTCCACGGAGCATCCTGCAGCCCCGTACTATCTGTAGCTCGCTGAGGGTGCAGGCCCACAGGCACAGGCGCTTCAGGTCCCTCAGCCGGCTGGCGCAGAGCAGGCCGGGCCCCACCTCTTTACCACCAAGGCTCAGCTCCTCCAGGCCCAGCCATCCTGCCCCCAGCCCGAGGGAGGCCATTTGTAACTGGTAACCTTGCCGTCCTGTGATGCCTATTTCCAGGAACTTCAGCCTTGAGAGCCCTTCCAGACCAGAGAGGCCGTCTTTGGCCGCACAGCTTCTGAGCCCGTTGGCTGTCACACGAAAGGCGTCACGTAACTCTAACCGACTGAGCCTCTCCCACGACGCGAGACTCTGCAGGTGCTGGTCTGTGAAAGAGGGCACATTGTTGAGGACTAGCCTCTCAATGCCAGTGCCTGAAGGAGATCCGAGTCCTCTTCCTTTCTGACCCTTTCCTTGTTGTGGTGCGCCAACACTAGATGTGGCCTCTGCTCTTTCGTGGGAAGGATGAGAAGCCGGCAGGTTCTGGCTAAAAAAACCACGAGGCAGCTCACAGCCTCTCAACTCCAGGACCCGCAAAGTGGGAGGTAGGATCTGACAGTTAGGCAGGCCTCTCAGGTCTGCATGCAGAAGATAGAGCTTACTCAGGCGTGGACATCTAGTGGACAAAGCTTTGAGCCACGACTCTGAGAGAAAGGTGCCGCCTCTGGCAGAGAGCAGCAAACCACGCAAACGAAGGCACCTTAGTCCGCAACCCAGGTACTGACGCAGCAGGACCCAAAGGATGCGGGATGTCACCTAACACACAGTGGACAGTCCATGCACGTGTATGTTAATGTTGGGAGAGGGGAGGCAAAATGAGAAACATTCTGTCCGAACAACTGTACTTACACACATCAAATATACAAAAAGAGAAGGAACAAAGTTTATTTGAGGAGCACATTTAAAACAGAACAGTATCTCAAAATAAGTTACAGGATGTGTTAAAAAGACAAACACAGCCTCAGACTTTAAAGAGTCTCAAAATTAGATACGTGGCGTTGGTCAGGATAACTGGCACACTGTGCTGTAAGCAAGCAAATATTACACAACACAAATTTGTGTAATATTGGTTGATACGTCAAACTTGTTGAATCAGAACTCCCACAACTGTCTTTCTCTCTTAGTGGTGCCTGCCTCTCTTAAAAACTGCTGAGAAAATGCTTCACTTATCTTGTGGCCCAAAATTGGATGAAGTGTATATAGAGATTGAAAGAAGAGCAAGTGCTAAGGCTCATTATCCTGCTAAAAGTGTCCATATAAGACAACTTTGGACTCAACTTTGGGTGGATGCTAATTTGCTAATAAAGGGAGTTTATTATCATCTGTGTGGACAATTGTATTATACTGCTTAACAAAATGATACACTGCAATCTGGTGCCATAGTCCTATAAAACTTTATGCTATACAAGTATTGGTATTAGTTTTTTCAATTTTGGTATCCACAGTACATGCCAGCATTCAGACTTCTGAGTTTAGTATCTTATCCTACTTCGTTCAACTCAGTGTTACTACAGTTTTATGACTATAGAACATTAGACGGTTAAAATATTATATCAAGTTGTCTTTTTAATATGTTGAGTTGTTTGTTAATACAGGACTATATCAGGACTATATCAATATATCACTACTATTTAGATTAATTACTACCACTGAATTGAATAAGGAGGCTATTGTCAGTGCTACTGTTTTGAACATATTGTAAAGTCAGTGCATTTGAGTTTTGTTTTTAAAGATATTTGAACATTTGAGCTTCCAGTTCAGGTATGCCAGTAATTCTGACGAATGGTTTGTAAAGAAAAGACATTTGTAAAGTTTGAACAAAGCTATTAGCAATAGTGTAATTGTCACATACAATTTCGTGTATGAGGAGTTGTGTGGGTTTCTTTGTTTGACAGACGGTAGAAAATGTTTTTATTATGCTTATGTTGTTCATAATATTGTAAAAAAGAAATCCATTCTGGTGTGTCCGAAAAGAAAACTACAAAAACCACTGTGTCAGAAATAGCCTTACCCCTTTCCATGCGGTCAGATCGACCGTTCTCCACAGTCTTTGGTCTTTAACAAGGCGTTTCCATCTCTTACACACTCTGAAAACAAAGGGAAAAAACAACAAGGACAAAAACTCATTCATGCGACAGGGGTCACAACAAAGGAAAGACTGAGTTTTGTTCTAGACTAAAAAGAACTGCTAAAATACTGTTGGCAAGATAACATTTTCTTACCTCCCAGCTCTGACAAGCTCTCTGACGCTCAAGTAGGACAACACATCTATTAAAATGTTTTCGGGAAAGTAGTCCAGGTTACAGGTTTTAAATTCATCCATTTTGTAAACAAAACTCTCAAACCTTTGACACGGACTTATATCCTGGCGCACACGCGTTGCGCCCAAATCAGCAATCCCCCCGGAAACAGCTGCTTTGCTGTTGTTGGACTTAACGTTAGTATAATAATACAATTGGATATGCTTCTTTTTGCTTAATGTGGTGTGTCGAGATCTGTATCGACTTACTTTCAATTAACGCTGGGAAATTAAAGACACAAGCTCTTTGGTACAGGATATTTTAAAACATCCTGAGAGGCGATATTGCCATATGTTCGTTGGGTGAACAGTCCACTGCGCCTGCGCAGTTTACCGGACAAGATGGCGACCAGCAATGGTGGAGGAATGGAAGTGGATGGGGCAGGCGAGTGTTTATCAATTATACTATTATATGTGCCTGACATTATCAAGAATGTGCGTGCAGATTACCGTATGTGTTACACATTTGTGTAATATATATTCGTGTAAACATTTTTCGGGGTTGAAGGTGGTAAGGTTGCTGCGAGCTTGCTGACATAAGCGGGTTAACGTTCACAGCTCTGAAGCTGTCAGAAATGTATCACTCTTGGTGTGCTGTCTCTTTTCTGTTCTGTTTGTGCTATCTTACTGGGTTTATGGTTGCTATATAAATCCAAATCCATCAAAAGGGCGGCCTTTGGGGAACACCCTATTATTTAGCGTTCTAAACTCCTAAATAAACTACATGAATAAACGGTCTGTACCCTATCTCGATTTTTTAAAAGAGAAATAATCAATATTTGTACTAGAATACCAGAGATTAGTTTGTCTTTGATTACCATAATCTATAGAAAGTTTCGGCTTCTTAGTTCGTACAAAAGAAGAGAAAACACGAAACTCAAAATATTCCTTGAGGTGAGGGAGTCGGTGATTTCAGTGTGATGAACAAACAGTGGGGATTTTCTGTTTACCAATATTCATGTTTGAAATAAAACGAAGCTTGTCCTGATTTCATAACTATTTGCACAAATAGTTTTCTGCACACTCTATCTGATGTCCAGTTGAAGCCCATGTTGTCTGTGTCTGCAGCCAGCCCCAGTGTCATGGCCTCAGGGGTCACCGGGAGCGTTTCTGTGGCCTTACACCCTCTGGTCATCCTCAACATATCTGACCACTGGATACGCATCCGCTCACAGGAGGGTCGACCCATGCAGGGTGTGTATTTTGCAGGATTAGCTCAGTTGTTCTGCATTTAAAGAAGGTAAAACTGCTTTTGGCAGGCTGTTAACTGCTCAGAATTTCAGGCTTTAAATCCACATTGCTCTGAAAGGCAGCTCAGGCTGCGTACGCCAGGCTTTTATTGTTATTGGACTGATAGATATTTCTTATGCTGTTTTAGCTCTCAACATCTGTTTACACATTTTTCCTGTAAATAGAAAGCAACGGCAAACCAATTGGAACCATTGGAAGTGTCATCTGACGTGGAAACATGCTTTTTCTCTTTTTAGTGATTGGAGCTCTGATCGGGAAACAAGAGGGTAGAAACATTGAGGTGATGAACTCTTTTGAATTGATGTCTCACACCGTAGATGAAAAAGTCCACATTGACAAAGAGTACTACTACACTAAGGAAGAACAATGTAAGTGGGGTTTAATTATTTAGTATAGTAAATGCATGAGGATGTTATATGTTACATGTTTTTATGAAACGTCCAACCAGTCATGATTTCATTCAATTCATGCTGTTTTGAGAAAACTTTCTCAAGGGACTTTCTGAACAACTCAAACACCAAACTGGTAGACCTTTATTTTTGCCTAGATATATTATACCATTACTGAGCATTCAGTATAACTATTTTGTAAATAACATTCATGATAGTATGAGTAAGTAAATGTGTTTTTTAAAAAAGGTCTTCCTGTTACCAAAGAGCTTACAAGCATTGTTAGTTTCACTGGTTGGGAGTTGATTGGAGTTAAACAGGTGATGCAATGTGTCTAATAGGAGAATATATTTGTTGATAAATCATTCATATTTTGTATTTGTATTGTTAGATAACGTCTTGTGCAGTGCAGTTTCTATCATAAATGCACCAATGTCTTCCAGTTAAACAGGTCTTCAAAGAGATGGAGTTCTTGGGCTGGTATACCACAGGTGGTCCCCCTGACCAGTCAGACATCCACATCCACAAACAGGTATGAAATCTCGGCCTGGCACAGCTAAGACAGAGAACGTCAGCTGGTTGGAGCTGCAAACTGACCATTAAAGTGAAGAAATAAAGAGCCTTAATTTAAAGATGAACATCAGACAGGAATATGTCTCTTCCTTCCAGGTGTGCGAGATCATTGAGAGCCCTCTCTTTCTCAAGCTCAACCCAATGACTAAACACACCGATGTGAGTTTGTCTCTGTTTTCACACCAAGGAGAAAGCAGTGGTACAGATGGATTTTTGACTACTCTGTGTCCTTCTCTCCTGCAGCTCCCTGTTAGTGTTTATGAGTCTGTTATTGACATCATCAGTGGCGAGGTAGAGTTAAACCTAATTGAATCCAAATGCTTATCGCTGTTGCTGCAGCAGCCTGATGGTTCACATCCTAACCTTTTCTTTTCTTTCATCAAAATCCAGGCTACCATGTTGTTTGCTGAACTGACCTACACTCTGGCCACAGAGGAAGCAGAGAGAATTGGTGTTGACCACGTAGCAAGAATGACGGCCACTGGCACCGGAGAAAATTCAACCGGTGAGTGGGCCTCGGACAATGTTTTTAGAGGGAAAAAAAACATAATGTGCTCACCTTTTTGGCGCCTCCTGTTGAATGTCAAAGGAACGTCAGAGGAAATAGAAAATATTAGCTGATCCTGTCGGGGTATAATAGTACCGGAAACATTTACATTCTTTATGTTAACACATTTACATGATATGGGGATAAAATAAGCAATAATTGTATTAGTCAAACAAACACTTAATGTGGTCCAGATAAAATCATACATGAGTCTTTTCAAAAGCAAGCTATAATGTGCAATGAATGCTGGTGGTTTTGAAGAGCTCCTCTGAGCTTTTTTCTATAGAAAAGAACGGTGAATGTGAATCTTAATGTATGCTGCCCCAAAATCGGTACATATCCAGGACACATGCATTTGGTTTTGGGAAGCAAAGCATCGAAGTGCCAATTTTCTGATAGGCGGTTAACCTCTCTAACTAAAGCCACATGCGCTCCCTGTAGTTTTCACACACCACTGCGACTGCTTAAACAAAATGAATGAATCCACCCGTAAAGAGTCAAAAGGGCTTTGATGTGAGTTCCTTCTATTTTCAATCTGAGGCGGTTAAGGTGAAAACATCTGCTCAGTCCTCGGTCAGCACTTCACATGACCTGCCGGAGAATAAACACTTTCACTGGACTGTTTTTTTCTCCTTCTCCTCAGTGGCCGAACACCTTATAGCGCAGCACAGTGCGATAAAGATGCTCCACAGCCGAGTGAAGATCATTCTAGAGTACGTCAAAGCTGTGGAAGCAGGTGAGAGAACTCATTTATGGGACTCTGAGGCGTAAGAATGTGAAAATAGATCGGCTGAACAGCTGTGCTCAAAGACGACGTTTCCTCTCCTTCTTTTGCCTTCACACGCTCAAACAGGCCTCTGTAATTAAAGGCTCCTGTCTGATATTATGTGACAGCGTCATCTCACGGGACCACTTTTCTGTGTTCTGCTCCTTTTTGTCTGCTGTACGTGTCACAGGAGAGGTGCCATTCAACCACGAGATCCTTCGAGAAGCAAACGCCCTGTGCCACAGACTGCCGGTGCTCAGCACCACCAAATTCAAAACAGACTTCTATGACGTAAGTTCCCCGAACACAACTCAAGTTGATGTGAAGTGGAAGTGTCTTTACATGGCGCCGTGACAGCATTAAAAGCAGAAATAAGCTGTCTGGAATGAAGCCTGTATCAGTTTGAAATAAACTAACATTAAGGAAATAATTTATGCACAAGTAGGGAGAGATTTCTGATGATTATGGAAGGAATGGTGGCTTTAGAGTTTACGCCACAGAATTTTCAAAAAGGGAAACATTTGTGCTTTTTTGGCTCTGATTTCATAAAGAGCCATTTAATGCTAATAAAAAAAAGTCCTGCAGCTCAAAAATTCCATCAAACCCATGTAGATTGGGCATTTAAAGAAGAGAGCTGCTGGGTTCTTTTGAAGACGTCTCCAGGCTGAACACCAGTTCACAGCACGTTCAAATGCATGTGCTAGGATCTAAAGGATATTAAAGTCTTATAGCCAATCACCAAGATATAACTTCTAGTCATTAAAACTAATGTATTGCCAAACCTTCAGATTATAATTCTAAACCTAGCAAACAGGACATTTGCTTAAAACAAATGCCTGCTGTGGACTCACCAAAGTGAGAATCATCAACAGCTTCTTCGACTATATTTTTTTCTTCTTTTTAAAAAAAGTTTGTTATATACATTCGTTTTCTTTGTAAGATTTATCTGTCTTAGAATCTTTTATGCTACCAGTCCCACTGCAGCTGACTGCCTCTGTGCCTGCTGTTCTCTTGCAGCAATGTAACGACGTGGGCCTCATGGCTTACTTAGGCACCATCACCAAGACCTGCAACAGTATGAACCAGTTCATCAACAAGTTCAACGTCCTGTACGACAGGCAGGGCATCGGCCGGAGGATGAGAGGACTTTTCTTTTGAGCTGACCGAGAGCCAACATGCTGCATTTTCTTCTCGGTTCTTTTCTGTATTTTTTTGGTTTCTACTCTGATCAGCTAGACGAAACTCTTAATACAACAGCAGCCTCTGAAACCAGTTCACCATTTTGAACCACAAGTGTATCTAAAAGCACTTGATAACACAAATCCGACAGAGATGCATACAGAATTTCTCCACTTTTTTTGGGTATGCGCCGTAATGAATCCACCGTTCATGAACGTTATCTCATTTTACCCAGTTTGTTTTATTGTACATGTTTCTGTATGGAATAAATGATCTGCTGTTTTTCATGGGATTTTGAGTCTTCACATCTCTGAGCGTAGGATGGTGACTACGCCGCACATGTTATAGTAATTATACAGAAACACAAAAATGTCGCGGCAGCACTTTTAAATGAGCTTATTAAGTCTGCTGCGTGGAGCTGCAGGTTTATTGTCTGCCGTTAAAGCGGCTTTTGAAGTGCTTCTCCTGCTGTTTGACTGCTGACTGGACCAAGGAGCAGCGTTGTTTTGGTCTCAAGCTTACAACAGGAGTTTATTTGGGTATTAAATATGCAGTGGAGGCAGACATAATGGTCCCCAGCCTGTGAGCCGGTACTTTAGAAGCCTTTTTTACCTGCCATGTGGCACCAGGAGGAGCAACCTTTAATGTCTTCTTGTACCTTTTTCCCCAAAAAACTCAACAAAAAAAAATCTAATTCAACCCATTAACTGAAGGAGAAACTCTTTAGCCAAATTTTATTGTCAGAAAACACAAGAAGGATTGACTGAATAACACTTGTTTTTTCTTTACATGCTGACGGTGATGATAAATACAATACGTTGACTACTTAATCACAACAACACTCAAAGCTATTGTACAAGCTGGATCAACGTTTTTCAGTCAGAGTCTGACACCCCCCCCTGCACGTTTCAGGGGCTCTCCTCCGCCGGCTGGTCGGCCGGGTCGGCTGGCTGGGGGTACTGGAAGCGGACCGGGTCGTACAGCTCATCTCTGGGGTCGTAGGGATGGTGAGGGTAGAAGTAAGGGTACGGGTACACGGTCAGTTTCTTCTCTTTGGGAGGATGAGGTTCTGGCTCCTCTGCAGGTTCCTCCTCTTCCTCTTCTTCCTCGGCGGGAGGGGGAGGAGGTGGTGGTGCTGGGACCAGCACCTTCCCCTTGACGGGCCTGGGGGGGTGGTCGATCAGGCAGTCGGGGTCCCAGTAGGGGTCACAGTCGTACTCCATCCCCTTGAAGACGCGGAGGGTGGCCGGGGGAGACTTCTTGACGAGCACCGGAGGGGGTGGGGCAGACTTCTTCATCGGAGGAGGGGGGGCCTTTTGGGGCGTGCAGTGGGGGTGGTAGCGGGGGTCGCACAGCACGGGCACGGCGCCGCTGGGCAGGTAGACGATGTGGGGCTTGCAGAGGGGGTCCCTGGGGTTGCACAGGTACAGGACGTCGGCCTGGGAAATGCTCGGGGCTATAAGGGGAGGAGGAGGGGTCGCCGGGACCCCTTTCACGGGATGCGGGGGAGGAGGCGCTTTGCACTTCTTGTCGGTCGCCGGGTCGCACATGACTGTGGGCACCCCCAGTTTGCTCTGGTAATAAGCGGCATCAGGGCCGTAGGTGTGCTCCAGGTACCTCATCTGCTGGTACAGCATCCTCAGCTTGTCGATCTCATACAGCTGAGGTCCAGAAACAGAGTCTCAACATTCCTCATACGTTCATTTCACTACATTTTCACTACAATGATGAACTCTTTTTCTTCTATAAACTAAGATTTGCTTAGCACACTCTCTAAAACCAACCACTCCATACTATCTTGTAAAAATAGCCATGAATTCTTTCAGGACATTCTACGATCACGTCTGAGCTGAAAGGAAATCTGAGTCCTTTTAATCAACCGTCTGGTTGATAGAAAATAGCTGTTTAACATCCGATCAACAACCAGAGGGCTGCGGTGTGGATTAAATCAGAACTTAAAATGATCGGCTGAAATCTGAATGGACCAGTGCTGCAGCTGTGAGACTTTTTAAAGAGGATTTAAAACAGAATCGGCTTTGCGTCTCACCCCCTCGGTGTGCCCGATGCTGCTGTAGTATCTGTAGTAAGCCTGGAAGTCCGGGGTCGTTCTGTACCACCGGGGGTCCACGTTCCGCTTGGTCCTGGAGTGAGTCAGAAAGCTGTTGGCTTTCTCTGAGTCGATGTTAACATGGCTCACCGGGACCATCTCTGTTGAAAGAGGAGACGAAGCTGTGCCGCTTAAAAAGCAGAATTTCAGCCAGGAAAAGAGAATGTTCTCATCTTTAATCTTCACCCACCTTCTTGCTTGATGGCATTCAGCAAAGATTTGGCCTCTGAGAGGCCTGTAAGAGAAGAAAACCTGTTTAGTGGAAGCTCTGTCCCACAGTGTAAAACAATTGGAAGATATGAGAGATGAAGACTAACCAGGGAGAAGCACTAGACAGCAAACCGACCCCAAAATACACAACGGAGAAATCATCTTGAAGCCCTACAATGAAAAAAAGAAGGGCAAAGGTGATAGACTGACAGTGCAATTATTCATTAAAGCACCATTTTGAAAAAAGCCAGGTGGAAAATACAGATCCACCGTTTGACCCTCTACATCACAGGCCATGATAAGAAATGTAAACAGATTTTACAGAAAAATAATCTATATATAACGATAATCAAATCATACGTCCAGGTTAGCACGTACTGCCAAATTATTGTTTTAAAATCATAAAGGTGCTCATGGTTTCACCGAGTAAAAAACGTCCAAACCTCCTCACCATGCTCGTGAAGCTGTCCTCAGCAGACCAACAGGGCACAGAGGACTAAATACAAGCCCCCCCAGTCGGCCACTTTGTAACATCACCTCCGTCCAATAAGATTTCGCCGCCTGTGAGAACTAAATCGTGTCTCCACCTTCCTTTTTTTTTATTGTTTAAAGTGGGGCCTTTGACACCAATTAAGAATAAAAAGCCCCTGGACTAAAGCCATAAAGGGGCAAGACTTCAAATGGAAACTCCCCATTAAACCTGGATGGAAGGCATCACCTGCTGGGACAACTGCAACCGTGGAGGAAAACGCTGCCTGCTAAGGCGTCCGTCCTGCCCAAAGAGCAGAATAAATTCATAGATGTCCACCCGCTTCGCCTTAAACATACATTTATGAAGGTTTTTAAAGATTTTTTTTAACAAGCTCTGGTGCCAAAAGTGCTCATTTTTGTTATGGGAACACCTGCTTTTCGACCATCTCTGTAACTAAGGCGATAACTATCAAAAGCAGATGCTTTTTTTTGCCTTGGCATGTTCACTATTAAATCCGAGACGCTTAGACTTAGACGGCATTCCTCCAGGCAGCTTTCATGTTAAAACAAATGTCATAAACTTGCTGTTTTCTGTCAGCAGAATGTAGTTACTGCAGCACAGACACCGAATGTCCTCAGAATGGAAGACATTTGCGTTTACAAATGCCATTGACAATCAAAGTTAAATAAACTTCTGTCAGTTCTGCTGAAAAAAAATATCATCTATAGCTTTTAACTATTCATCTTCAAGCCAGCCTTGTTTGGAGATGGTGTCCCAATTTACCTTTTTCTCTCCTTTTTACAGACGGATGACATTAATCACAGGTTGCAGACCTGCATGTCATTTCTGTGAGCAGCTGTTCACACACCATTGCGACACAGGAGCCAAAATAAAAGCCATGCACAGCACTGAACCATTTATTAGAACTATCACAGGGCGTAACATCGACTGCACTGATTTGCATTAAAGTATAAAATGTACAGAGTGCTCAATGTCCGTGGATACTTTCAGCACTAAGCCGCAGATTATGCAATTATACGTTGTTCTGACATACATATTTACAAAGAAATTGACTGGATAACAGGAATCTCCAAAAGCTGGAATTCTTTCATGAGAGTCCCGCTTTGAAGGGAAGTCTGTTCTGCCCGACTCGAGTCAGGAAACGCTGGATGAAGAAGGACGAGGAGCCCAAACGGAAGTCTTCAGACGAAGGTGATGCGGCTGCGGGCCTGGTTGACCTGCCACACGTTGAGCTCCTCGTACTCCTCCAGCGCCTCCTGGAACTGGGCGGGCGTGAAGCCCCGGGACACGCAGCGCTGCTCGGCCTCGGCCATGCGGACCACGCCGCCGGCCCCCCCCGCGGCCTGCCGTGCCCTCGGTGGCCAGCTCGCGCACCAGCGAGAAGATGACGTCGGCGGGACGCTGGGTCCTAGACAAGGGAGGAAGAGGAGGTGGTCAGACTTAGAGAAGGTCACTTCAGCCAACGGTGGAAATCCCTCCTTGAAGACACTTAAACGCTTATTTAACAATCGGATGCCGATGGCTTTAAAATGATGCCACTTTAAAGCAATGGCACCAGCAGAAAAATTGGAAAACAACCAAGTCAGTGGTGTATTTCAGCGAACGTGATGCTGTGTGAACGAGCGCCATAAAAAAAACCCCCGGGAGGTTTTTACAGCTTCCTCCAGAACAAAAGGAAACCAACTGAAATACGAAAAACTCGTATGAAAAAAAAAAAAAAGGTGCATCCGTGTCCGACGGCATCCGGTCGCTCCCTTTATGTAAAGACTCCCTGGATGGGGTTCCCAACACCGACCTGGCTGTGCTGGACTTGTCGGCTTGAAGGGAATCCTTGGACATCTCCATCAGCCTCATGGCCTCGTTGACGTCCTCCTTCTCCACCGTGTCCATCATGCGCAGTCGGGCCTGAGGGGGACACAGGGGGCAGTGGGAGGTCAGACCCAGCAGCGGACACATGCAAACAACCGTCCCGCCGGTCACTCCGGCTCCGTGGCGACGTAGGCTGCGCTGTGCCGGCACTGTCAGACCGAGACAAGTGCAATGCCCTCAGGAATGGCTGGCAATTGCCCAAGTCTCCGCCTCTCAACACCAGCTAGTCTCCTCCACGTCTTCAGAGGGGGGAAAAGGACTCGGTGGCCGACAGAGCTGGCCATGGTCAGTTTTGCATGGGTTTGCACAGCTGGTCCTAACGCACACAGGCTGACTGCCCACCCTGCAAAGCTGGCCAGGACCAGGAGAACCCGGGCCGCTCCTTCACGGCCCCGGAGGCACAGAAGTCGGGATGTGCGACGGGCGCCCCCTGGCGGGCGTCTGGGTGCAGCACGCCGCCTCCCGTTTACCTGAAGTGCTGGTTTTGCAGTAGGCGGGTCAAAGCTACCTGCACAAACAGCACTTTTGACAACCGGAGGCCGACACCACGCGGGGGACTCAACCCCCCTTGTCACCCATTATTGGAATCACTCCGGCTGTTCCTCGGTTGCTGGGAGGTGAGGACCAAATGGCCGGCCGAGGCGGATGGCGGAGCTGCTCCGGCGTGGGAAACAAGTGCTCACACTGCAGTAGGCCGGGTTTGCATCGCTACCTGCACTGTAAGCACTTTATCGCACAGCGGGCAGACGAAAAAACGGGCGCCCCTGTAAACAACTGCTCCTCATCCAAGAGCCCTTTGGTCGGCTTCGCTAGAAGGAAACTAAGGCGTTTTTCATCGCGACGGCCTCACCAGGGCGGTGGAGAGGCGCAGGATGGACAGGAGGGTGCGGGCCGAGGTGAAGGTGGTGTCCTTGCTGACCCGGGCCTCTTTCCTCATCTCTACGTACGCGGCGGTGATGTAGTCGGCCAGCGACTCGGGCACGACCGGCTGGCGCTTCTTGCACAGGGCGATGTAGCGCCTGCGGGGGGGAAAGCGGCCACAGCATTAACACCCCTCTCCTTTACAAAGCCGCGGGGGACTACAGCTCTCCGCGCCATTCACCTCATCAGCTTCATGTCGATGGGCGTGAAGTGGGTGGGCGGCTGGCGGCAGTGCTGGTGCACGTAGGTGATGTGCTGCGCCAGCCGCAGGTCGGCGTCGGCATCCGGCTTGTCCTGGATGAGCCACAGCAGGTCGAAGCGGGAAAGCAGGGCGGCCGGCAGCTGGATGTTCTGCTCGATGCTCTTGCGCGGGTTGTAGCGGCCGTAGGCGGGGTTGGCGGCGGCCAGGATGGAGCAGCGCGCGTTTAGAGAGGTCATGATGCCCGCCTACAAAGGGGAGACTTAGACTTGTACTTTATTGATCCCCTGGAAAGACTACCTCAGGAAATTCAAGGGGGGGTCCCGGCGGCGCGGCCGTTACCTTGGCGATGGAGATGGTCTGCTGCTCCATCACTTCGTGGATGGCTGTCCTGTCGGCGTCTGCCATCTTGTCAAACTCGTCGATGCAGCAGACGCCCTGGTCGGCCAGCACCAGGGCCCCGCCCTCCAGGGTCATCTCCCCCGTCAGAGGGTCGCGCATCACGGCGGCGGTCAGGCCGACGCCGGACGAGCCGCGGCCCGTCGTGTACTGGCCTGGAAACCACAGCGGCGCTCAGGTCAGAGGCAAAGCAAAGCCGATAGGGAGAGACTGCTCCTCATTAGCGATTAAAAATCATCAACAGGAGAGCGCTCCACCACATCCATAGTTACTGTTTTGCAGAAGAGAGCCCGAATGGAAAGTAAATGTTTGGCCAGGTAAAATATTCAGCCGGAAACGGGACTCACTTCGGGGAGCCAGGCGGTCAATGTAGGACAGAAGCTGGGACTTGGCCACTCCCGGGTCTCCCATCAAGCAGATATTTATGTTGCCTTGAGGGAGGAGAGATGAAACAGGATGAGCGTTGCAGCAATTACAACTCTGAGGACATGTGCGGAGCCCTCTGAGCTCACCTCTGATCTTCATGCCTTTGGGAGCCTGCTGCACTCCTCCCACCAGCAGCAGCAGCAGGGCCTTCTTGACGTCTTCATGTCCGTAGATCTCTGGCGCTATTGAGCCGGCTAGCTTCTCGTAGAAGCTCTCCTCTGTAAGAGAAAACCTGGTTAAGTTGCGTTCCAGGTGGCGCCTTACGGCGAGGAAAAGCCGAGCTACTGACCCGTGATGCTGCGCAGCTCCTCGTCGGTCAGATCCTCGTTGCCCAGCTCGTCGTCCTCAGTCTTGTTCATGAGGGTGATGCTGTGAGCTTCCAGATAGGTCTCCGACAGAAGGCCCTGAAAAGAGCAAACCGGGATGCTAGTGTCAGTGTTGTCGCAGCCCCTTTGTGCGGCTTCCACTGCGGCACGAAAAGCGGATGCCTGCCGAGCGGAGCGGCGCGGCACACTGACCTGGACGGTCTGGCTGTAGCCGGCCCGCAGCAGGGGCAGGAAGACGCCTGTGATGGCG
The DNA here is from genome assembly GCA_013363375.1 of Menidia beryllina. NCBI lineage: Eukaryota > Metazoa > Chordata > Actinopteri > Atheriniformes > Atherinopsidae > Menidia > Menidia beryllina. The sequence continues at coordinate 3,054,714 of JABUIW010000031.1, read as the reverse complement.
ACGTGGTCACCCGGCTGGGACAGACGCGTGTTCTCACCCCGCGCGTACACCGTCATACTTCTGGGGATGTTTCCAACTGGAACCTGGTCGCTCTGCAGGACAGTAGACAGAAGTCAGCAGGGGGAAAGAAAAAAAAAAAATCCAAACTGGACAGATGTCACGATAAAAAAAAAGAGTAAAAGAGTTCCTACGTGTTCCTGAATGCGCAGCTCCTGGAACTTGACAAATTTGGAGCCTCTGGTCTGCAAGTAGAGGCGTCCTCCAGATTTGTTGGTGACGCACTCTTGGCTGGGACACATGATCAGAGGCATGAAGGAGGGAGACTGGATCTGAACAGAAGAGGGAAAGCGGCACACGGGTGAGTGACATGAGGCCGCCTGGACCACTGCGCGTCTGTGGTTAAACCTTACTGGTTGGTAGGTCTCGGCGCCACACTGGTCACATGTGTATGTGGCCACGGCCATCATCGGTTTGACCTCCGTGGCTCGGGTCACTATTCCCCGAACGGTCACCAAATGGCCGATGCTGTCGGCCCGGACATCACGGACCACCTTGGGCTTCGAGGTAGAGGGGGGTTTGAAATAGAGCTCACTGTGGATGACAGATCACATGACTGAGAGAAGGCGTTTACACATGAAGACAGGTCCAGCTCTTTAAGCGTCCAGACTTACAATCTCCTCATGAGCTCAGGTGGGTACTGGTTACGGGGGTCTCTGGAGTCTGCGGGGTCACGCCCCCTTTGTTCCATCATCAGCCTGTGCTCAATGTACACATCCAGGGAGTCTTTGGCCACAATCTGACCGCCCCCCCAACCGAAAAAAACAAAGTGTCAACAGTGTGTCCGTGATAAACGGACTGTGAACAAACAGATTCGCTCACAAAAATGTGTCTACTTACATCTCTTTCTTTGTACTCTGGCAGAAGTTCGTGGACGGCGTCTGCAAACAGGCCCGTGTAGCGTTTGGCGTTCTCGCAGATGTTCTCAACCAGCTCGGGGTCTTCTTCTGCGACATCGTCCAACTCGACAAAGACAGACACCTGCTCCCTGTGGGCCAAAGCCACCTGCGCACACAGAGCCCCGCCAGTTAAATCTGACCCCAGTCAGGCAGACCTTAACAAATAATTCCACATGCCTTAAAATCCAGAATGTTGAATTATAAGAGCTATGGTGAAAACACATAGGTGCATTAAAACCCCCAAACTAAATATATTATGTCTGATTCACAAAAAATACAACATTAAATGAAACATGTAAATTGACCAGACAAGGAGCAATGTTGTCATTTAAACTCCAAAATTTAAGGTCTGATTTAATTCAAAACTTGCATTTCAGATTACAAACAATGGCAAAGAGAATTTGAGCTCAAAAACTGGTTTTGGCGCTTTGATGTAAAAATTATTCAAATGAAAAATCTGCCACTTCAGAAAAAACACTTAATTAAATTATTTCATATACTTACAAGTTGCGATCCATATTTGAACACCTTCTTCCCATTATCGTCCTCTGTGTAAAACTCTTGCAAGAACCTTTTGCACTTATCTGCAAAAAAAACAAAAACACCCATATCATTTCTCAAAAACAAACAGGCCACATCCAGCAGACACTAGGTGGAGATTGTTAGCCATCACAAAGAAAAATTGTCATATTTCATACCATTAAAAAAACTCAAATAGCTTCCTACATCTAAAGCTGTTGACATCACTGATCACCAGCAAAAGTGGGCCTACATGGGGAGCTAATTTGTTGTCCTGCGACGACCCCCTTTGTTGAGTAACATGGCATCCTGTAATCTCGATGAGTCACTATAGCCTACAGTGAAACAGAAACTGCTACTGGTGCCCTAAATCAAAAGGGTTTAGCTCGACTGTATGGCAAAAAAACATACACTCAGAGGGAAATAACTGACATTAGGCAGCGGGTAGCTCCGGGATAACACTGTAAATACAACAACAGGCGCGCTCAGTCCAATGTCCCTTTAAAAAAAAAATCCCCCTACTTCTCGAAAGATCAACTACTATTACCAACATTTATTTCCAGTTTACGAAGAACGAGATTCGTTTTCACGCGGTTATTAAAACAGTCCACTTACTTTGACTCTGTAGCACATAACCTGCGCCTCCGTTTTATTATTTCTGTTCGAGGATGTTATTGTAAACAAAGCAGCACATGGCTTTTGTGGCCAGTCACTCATATCCCTCCGCGATTCTTCCGCCCTTAAAAAAAGTCCCAACAAACCACGACCAGCCATCTTCTAACAGCAGCTGGGGTTAGCAGAGTTCAGTCCGAACACGGAGAGCACGGCCAGCACAGACAACTCCCCCGAACACGTCCACCAAACAACAACACGACGCCAAACTAATGTTTAACAGCGATGCGTTTCGGACGGCCGATTGTAAAACTTTTAAGACGTGAATATAACGCAGTAAATAAAGTTTTCGTTCAGTATACAGTGCGGAAAAGGTCGGTTAGTTTAAATGCGCCTTTACGAGAAGTACAGAGACAACTATACAAGCAAACTCGGCAGTTCCTAAGACCAAACCGGGAGCACGTTTAGCGCTAAATACAAAATGGCACGGTTACTGACAGTAGCTTCCTAGCTAACGAGCTAGCGTTGGCTGTGAGAGGAAGCTTGTTCGTGTGTACTTTCTCGTTTGCATCACTTAAAACAAGTTTTTTTTCGCAAAGAGTATGTATTTTGGGGGCTACCATGAAATATCTCAAGTTTATAAAATGTTTGTTTAAGCAAGTCACGCCTGAGCCATATAACTTCATTTCAACCGTCGCTCACTTTGTATCTGATTAGCTTCTGTGAAGTCTACAGGAAGGAAAACTGCCAGGGGTCGTCGACCGTTACGGGTATTGGTGTTCAAGTGCTGTGAAGTAGTACGTCCTCTTTAATATCGCTAGTGAAACTGAATAGACACGGGTCGTAAAGCCCGGCACACCAAAAGTAATACGAGGCAATATTCCGAGAAGTTTCGCTAACAATAAGCGGCTGTTGTTGGACATGTGCTTGCACGGTGGCGCCTGCGTCTTTGTTTAAGGAAGCATCCGGGTCACCCTGCAGTCACCAGCCCACGAATCGCCAGTCCCAACCAAACGGACAACCACAGTTCAGGGAACTTTATGCAACTTCATCAACTGCACTCGTCCCCCACGCCCCAATATATTGAGCCATTTTCATGCCCATGTGAATTAATGTGGAATTACGTCATCATCCCAACAGCTTTTGAAACATGTATTCATGCTATAAGGTTATCGGATGATTGATTGTCTCGAACATGGAAGTAGTAGAATTACATGTATTTAGTTTTAAATTACATACGTTCCCACGTAAAGCTTAAGTCCAAAAGCGTAGCCAATTATGAAGAAATTCAGTCAGTTTTACAAACCTGTTGCGACCATGCCGTTATCATACCCCCCCCCCCCCCAGTCCCTACCTTTCTCTGCCGCATAGTCCTTACGAGTCATGGCTGCAGACGTTAAATTTAGGTTAAATAAACCGATTCTAAAATTTCAAGGGACAAACGAGCAAAAGGGCCGTTTGTAAAGTTTCTTCTTTTTGCAACACCGGAGACCTGGGTTCATTCACAAGCAGCCTGCACTTCTCCCGGTCGCGGTGCGAGAAGTGGCGCGATTGTGACGTCCCCAGGAACCAATTGCATTCCGTGTTTCAACAGAAAGAGGCGGGATTACGAGATGGCGCGAAAATTGCGGGACAGATTCTGTCACGTGACTCAACAAACTTCCGCCTGGTTTGTCAGGAATGGCGCGAAATGTGATGATTGGGCTTTAAGGCATTTTAACGTCAACGTTGTTTAGATAAACATCTTAGTTCATTTCCATGTTTAAGGATAAGTCTTAAATTCAGAACATACTAAGACGAATTTTAAATTGTATCATACAGTTTTTTGTGTTCTGGATATAGACAGTGGAAAATGCATGCATAGTTTGCAGGGGTGATAGAGAGTGTATTGGATTAAGCCTGCAGTCTGTCTTTATCAGAGTAGAGCAATCATGTAAGTAACCAGAGTGAAGGATAATTCTAATATTTCTACTGTTTATGAAAGTGCAGCACAATTCCTTCATGGTGAAACAATTGTACTTCAATTTTACTGCACCTGAATCTCTACCTTTCAAAACTATCTAGTTCCAACTAAAAGGAAAGTAGGTCAAATTTAATGCTGAGTATATTTTATATTGTATGGTGTTCAAGAATTTATTTGTGTAGAGATTGATTTAGGGGTAGGTTTGAACCACTTGCCAAGCGTCACTTTGCACTTGCATTAAAGGAATGTTCAGCATAACTTTCCCAAACAAAACTGATTTTAATCAGCAACGAATTAACGCATTTAACAGAAACAAAAGTTGCCATCAATAAGTGTGAAAAATGTTAAGAGCTTAAATTCAAAATGAAAAATACAAAAGATTATTAACTGTCAGCTCTGATGAAACACATTATTCAGAACTTATAGCAGATTTTCAAAACATTAATATGTCTATTATTAACCAGGAACCAATCTAGTTTGAAAATAACTCATTCCAACAGAGCTCTCGGTTGAACTTAATAAGGCTTATCCAGAAGAACAGAAAGCTGAAATATCTAACGCCAACACTGAGACTCCTGAAGATGCAGAAGCGTTGAGGAGGTGGTCCAGACAGACCTCAGTCAAAGAGCTCATCGAGGATGCTGGCCGAGGTTAAACGAGTGGAGGGCTGCGGATCAATAACAGGACAAGGACAGTTTCAGCTTTTTGGGTATGGCGTTCTCAGTCTCCACTGATAATAAACCAAATACACTTTTTGGAACATTAATTACATTACTATCAAAAAGATGCAGACTCCTCAGATCCTGTTTACACATTCACATTTCTAATGTATCTTTACTGGTATTATTCACTTGAAACTGTTATTTAAAAATAAAAGTATAGTAAAGATAATTTAGTCTTGGTGTTACCAGTGTGTATGCAGACTCAGAGTCACTGTTGTAGTCTTCAATCTCCGGCTCCTCTTCTTCTGAATTAATGTCTCTCTCCCTTTCTGAAGCATTGTCCTCAATCAGAGAAAGCCTATGCAGCAGATCCATTTACAGAGATTAGTAATTCCAGATGGAAAACCTTTCGTCAGACTACTACAATTTGAAAGAAAGAAAAAAGCTATGAAAAAGCTTAAAATTTAAAATGAGCCTCACATGGTGAGGTGGGACTCCAGATCCAATGCTGGCGCGGTTTGGATGGAGGAGAGCGAGCCCCGTTTGGTGGGTTTCACCTTTCGCATCTGTAACCTTAAAATGATCTCAGCATTAATTTTGTCCACTTTCCATGGCTATGTGCACATATAAGTGAAAACATGAGGATTTTTTTTTTTGTGGCAAAAACCTTCCAGTGATCGTAATATTCCAATACTGACTTTCTTTGTGTTATAATTTATGTGGATAAGTCAATATTCTGTATTCAGCGGGTGTTTAGCCAGAGGGAAACTGCTTGTGTGCTTCCTAAATCCAGCTTACTCAGCAGAGAACTCATCCTCGGACTCCCTCTCAGTTAAGACGCTGCTGGTATCAGACAGTGGTGCTCTGGGTTTCTTGGAGGGCGGCTGCTTAGTTGGATGTTTCTGGACAGTGGAGGTGAGGGCTGGAGTGTGAAGACGACTGTTGATGCTTCTTTTCTCCAACCAGGATGATCCGATGGTACTGGATGCTGAAACTGGAGGTAACAACAGGCATTTCAGAAGTCTATTGACCTTAGGACTGGACTTAATCAAACTTGAGACTTAACCTGGACTTAATAAAAGTCAGTGAGAAAATAAGTAAAGTTTTAATCAAAAATAAATATTGGTAAAGATTGGTAGACAGGTAAACACCAAGTAAAAGCACCAAAATGATCATTATTGAAGCTCATAAATGATCAGGGCATCATTTGTATCAATCAAACATGGATGGGACAGTATTTAATGTAAGTTTTTGGTAATTTCTCAGTGCTATTCAGAGTGGTGTTTCACCCTGAGCAGAAGCCTTCCTGCGTTTGGCTACTGGGGTTTGATGTGAGGGCGGGGCATTGCCTTCCTCCTCCTGCTCTTTGGATTTGGATGAAAAGCGATTCTCCAGAGAGCGCTGATACAGTTTAACCGATGGCCAGGAGAGGGCAGCAGTGGGACACTCAGCTGTCACAAACTCAGAGCTGGGAGAGGATGAGGACAAAGACCGGAGACAGCTTAAAAATGTTGCATCCTAGAAATGATGGTGAATCAATTTCAAACGAATCTCAAAATATTCACATGATTATGTGACAACTTTAAAGCCACAGAAATAAGTTAAGAGTCATTCTCTCTCTATGCTTACATTTAAAATAAAGGCAGCAGTAATCAATAACAGTAAAAAGAACATGTTTTGTTCGTTAGGTATAAACAGAGATGTCCACTTGGAAAAGAGCCCCAGATTCAAGAAAGTGGGGGTTATTTTTTCGATTCAAGCTGCATTTACTGTTAGTCTTAGATGAGATTCAATGAACGTCAGACACAAAGCAAACAATGAGGCATGACCAGAAAATCTCCATAGGAGACAGGTTTGAGTGTTCGTGCGCCTCACAGCTGTGCACGGTCCTGCTGAAGCAATTTGAAACTGAACTCGCTGAGGATTTCCAAGAAGTCCACATTCGGATGCTCCTCTTCTCCCTCCGGTTGAGCTCGAAATGCAAAACTAATACCGTCCCTAATAGAAAACAATTTTTTTTAAAAACAGACAAAAATCATATCTCAGAACCATCAGACTGTAACAAATACAGTCTGTCCAGTGATGCTGTGAGAGAAGCCTTTTTAAAATATTCATATTCTTTGAGAATAAACTGTCTGTCATGGCAACACTGAATTTAGTAAGGTCTGAGTGGTAAGAAAAAAAATGTGGTACTGACATGTGCAGGGCCACCAGTGGTTTGCGGATACGATGAAGATTGATGCCAAAGCTCATAGCGAGCCTTTTGGCCAGCTCTCTAATCTCACTGAGATCCTGCTGGCAGCGGCTCTCTGTGAGCATCTCTGAAAACAGCTGAACACACACAGACCTGACTTTTCAGAAACATGTTGCATGGATTCCATGGTTAAAACAAACGAACCCTTCCACAGAAAAGGACCGACAAGTTGCAGCTGTTTGCGGGTTCGTACAGATGCTCTGTCTCAACAATCCTAGCGATGGTTGTGACCGTATAAAAGAAAAAAGGCAGATCTGTTTTTTGAGCTCATAAATAAAAACAATTTGTTGGACTGCTGAGCAGAAATAAACACGCATACGTTCTCAATCAAAGAGATTGTTTTGATGAGTAGAATTTAAAATGATGAGTGAGCTGTGTGGGACTCTTAAGTCCACATCTTCAAACAAACTCTGATGAACATTGGTCAGGTTCTGGCTACGGCTGTTTGTTCTCCCCACAGAAGGAAAAGGTTCTTAAAAGTGCCCTTTTTTCTGTGAATATGCACAGATGAGGCAAATTATTCATTAAAAGATCTCTGATGTGGTGCATGTGGGTGAATTCACTCCACAGAGATGTTGTGTTTGTCACACAACATTGCGGCTCAAATAAGGATGATATTGACTTTTCTTTCCAAACAAAAAGATGCAACCAGATGGGACCTGTAGCTTGGGTAGAATGCTAAGGCTCATCTGAGGCCCCTGCAGAGACGGAGTGATCTGAGCTCCAAACGCAGTCAGGACGAGCTTGAGTTTCTACTTTTTATTTTTGATTCCTTTATTTATTGTCTGGAATGTCATGCTAACCCTGGTTCAAATTGTAGATGTGGATCTTGAAGGAAAGGACATGTTTGACTATGATGTAAAGGACTCTTTGAAGCCGAAATCGACCCCTTTAAAGTAATCTGACGCTGCTTCTTCTCAGTGAGCTGAGTCACACCCGCTGCTGGTACCAAACGTCTCGTTTTGAGCACCAGAGCACAACTTAGCTTGGCTTCCTTCACTCGGCAGCCCTGCTGTGAGCCTCCGACTCGGTGCTGCGGAGCCGGCTGACGCGCGCTGAACACCCCTGCATTAAAGAGAATCAAACACCACTTCACAGGCAGACGCATCCTGCTGAGATGGAAGTGCACACCTGCTGGAGGCTGAGGCAGACGGTCTTGGCGCTCTGCACAGGGTTGATGAGCTTGCTCTTGCTCACCGTTTCTCTGATTATGTCTCCAAAGTCCTTAAAGTACTGCAAACCCGCAGCCACCCCCCCCCCCAAAAAAACACATCATTAATCTCTTTGATTTGCAACACAGGCGAAAGGTCTGAAAACATGAAATAATCCTCTTCATTCTCGTCATCTGTGCTTCTTTTAGCTGCCTTTCTGACTCATTCTCAGCACCTCACTGTCTCTAAAACTGATTCTATCACCCTCCTCCACTCACTAACGCATCCTGCTCATTATCAAATCTTTGAATATCCCTATCCCTTTATCCGTTCCACATTTTACCTCCCTGATTAAAGAAATGACTAAACTACCCGACATTTTAAGTCAGTCTTCTGTAAACGAGGGCCCATAAAGTGAACATCCAGGAGCTTGAACTCCACCTTGCTGTAGTGTTTGAAGACGCTGGTGGCAGCTGAGAGGTCCAGCACCCCGTAGAGGACAAGCTTACAGTAGCCGGCCAGCTGGTTGCGCTTCTTCTGAAGGAGAATCATCTTCTTCTCCTCAGGTTCATCTACAAAGCCGAGGAGCCAAAAGGTAGAGGACAGGATAAGATGGAGTAGTAACAAACCCTTATTCGGGTTGGGAAAAAGCAGAGGCAGACGGAAAGTATTCGGGAACAGCATGTGGGCACATGACATGCAGCGTCTGAGTCAACAGATACATTTCATGAAATTTAACAGAACACATCATGAAATGTGAAAAAATACTACTAACTACAGAAAAGAAGTCAAAAGAAGACATCAAAAACAGAGTGATCAAAAACTGTGCGCTGGGGAAAGGGAGGGTGGAGTCCTCTGGGAGCTTCTCCAGCAGAGCTCCAACTGAGCCGTTTCCAAAACGCTCCACATCAGCCAGAGCGAGAAAACAAGTCTGTTAACCACGTTCGCACTCAACCACCCCCGACTGAAGCTGCTTCAGGAAAGTGCGACAGCTCATGCAAACATTGATTCAGAGGAGCTGCTGTATGATCAGCGGGGGGAAAAGCAGCACCTGGTTCGGCCTCTTCGGCGTCGAGGAAGACGTAGTCCAGGAGGAAAGCCGCCAGCTCGGAGCGCAGAGAGTCTGACGGCAGGTGAACCAGTGTCTGGAGGGCAGGTTCAGAGTGGACTGAACGCACACTGAACAACAGGAGCAGGTCGCACAGCAGCTCAAACGCCTGCAGGGGGACAGACACGCTTCGTCACTTTCTATGTGCAAAACTATCACACAAAAGGTTAAGATTGTGTGATCGTTCTTGGGAAAACATTAAAAAAACCCGGGTCTAAACCCACAAACAAGGAACTCACCAGGAGCAAAATATAAGCCAGAGATCACACTCTTAACCTATCAGTTTATGGACATGTATCTCCTCAACTGTGAACAAAATCTTACAAGTTTAACACCAATTCTACTTAAAATGACAGGGTTTCTGTCTTTTTTCTCTCACTGTAGGAGCAGTCAGAAGCATCTAGTCATTGAGTAATAATGACCTTTCAGCCCACAATGTGTGTATATATGAAATATGTATGCGGTAGTTTTTCTTAGCTTAGGAAGCACATGGGACTCACGTGATCTCTTATCTCCACCTTGTCCAGAGACAAACATGTCTGACAGATTCTGCAGAAGGAGCGCACGTCCTTCTTCAAACGCACCAGCTCCATCTAGGATAAAAGGTGAGATGGACGAATAATGATGGAGAAGATTAAAAATATGGATAAGGGCGCTGTTAAATGGTATGACGACTTTGTCCTAGGATGCTTTTTAATCAGTAAATTCCCCAGCATCGGTCAGCAGTTAATGTCTTTAAATAGATGAGAATGTGTAAAAAGAGTAGAAACTATCTGAATGACACAGAGGAAAAAAAACATTTACAGCCACTAAGACTTAAATGAAGTATATCCTGAAAAGATGTACGTTCGCTTTTAAATAAACAGATGGGGTTGCATCATGGCATACTGTGTATATGAGAAAGGGAAACAAAAATTAGAATACATAAATATGACAAACCTGACCGAATTAAATACCAACATAAAAACAAGGCAAACGGTAAGAACAATCATTAAGCAGAGCGAAATAAATAGGCCGACGTCACGGCGGGCTTTGTGACAGACTGTTGTGTAAGCGCCTGCTGGCGACGCAGCTGGTGAAATGTTGGACAACATGGACAAGCTGGGCTCCAAAAACACAGAGGAAGGCCACCAACACAGACGCCACAGGCTGGCTGTCATGTGGGTTATTTCCCAGGGAAGAGCGCAAAATATATAGACCCGCAGGATCAACATTTGGTTTAGTGTGCGGAAGCCGGAGGAAAGGTCACGGCATTTCCAGACACTCGCAAGATGAAGACATTTAAAGTGTCATGAAACAGAAAAGCACCTCGTTTGGCTTGGAGCTGTGCATCTTCACTTTGGCCCACATCAGGTGGAAAGCTGCGCACTTCAGAGCGGAAACCATGAGCTGCAATCACAGATACACTGAGATTCTGCTGGACATATTTTGCTTTTACCCCTCTAAATAAATGTCAATTATCTAAAGAAAAGGTGAGAAGTACTGGAGCACATCTTAATTGGCATTCCCAAACGTCAAACAACAAAGAAATTGAGATGTTTCATACACCTCCGTGTCCAGCTCCTGAGATTCCACCCTGCTTTTCAGCAGCTGAAGGCACGAGTCAAACAGCTTCCAGCCCGTCGGGTCTGTGGCACTAGAAAACACACACATACACACGCCCATCACAGCCGCACAACTCAGTTTACTGTGGGGAAGTGGCCATGCTCATACTAAGAACTTGCCTGCTCAAGGCAGCTATTTTTTTCAGGGCCATGGCTGCATTGTACAAGTCATCTTCATCCGCGGTGTCCTGCGTACGAAAACCCACACTGTGACCGAGTGACTGAGGCGGGAGAGGCCACGCAGTTCGGTCAATAATCACGCAATCGTGTTAGCTAACTTGATCACAAGCTGCAATTTTCAATGCGCTCTCCAACCTGCAGCAAGTCGCTCAAGTAGCTGCTGAAGCATTCGGTCAGGTTGTCCAGCAGCTGGCTGAATGCCAGCCGTGCACGGGAGGAGAAGGTGTAGTTCTCTGAGCACAGAGTGCTGGTCAGCTGGGCACACGCCTGCAGCACAGCGGCCTCTGTGTGCTTCTCAACGACACCACAAATCTGCGACAGCAGCGAGTCCAGATGCTAAGAGGGGAAAAAAGAGGGTGATGGAATAAGGAGTACCTGCTTTGCTCATTTGTTCAGGAGCCCAACTGAACACGCAGCTCAGTTTTAAAAAAAAAAGAAAAAAAAAGAATACTAGTAGTAACAGTGTACCAGCACTTTTCTGGTCAGCTCTAAAGCAGAGGTTTCCCTTTGCTGTTCACTCATTCATTTTTTAATAAGCAAGAGATACCTGACATACAGATTCTGACCAGAGGGCTTCTCTGATCACATAGAATTCAAACTTTGTGCTGTTGAAAGATAGTTCAATGCCTGTCCAAAAACAGAGTGAGCTGGGTGAATCCTCTGTTTAAGAGCACAACACAAATGGGATTTTTTGGATCCATACTTCCCTTTGTTTAGTCAAGCTGAGCAAAAATATTTAACCTTCTTCACAGCAGAATTTTCCGCACAGATGAGTAGTTTATGTTGGTTTCCTCTGATCTCAGGCTCTCTTACCTTTCCCAGCCACTGAGTGCTGCTGTACATCTCCAGATCAAAGTAAAGGGGTGCTTTGAGGAGGAGGCTCACTTTTTCTGCATCTGCTGAGTACTGCAAACCAGTAAAAAACACAAACTCTGCAACTCTAAACTTTCTGTAAAACGGTGAAATTAGGTGCACCGTGGCTGTTTTACCTTGGCGAGCAGCTGTGGCAGGATGGGAATGAAATGCGTGGTGATGCGACTCCTGTCTTGTTCCTGGATCTTTTTATCCTTCATACTGAGCATCTGGTCTCATTTGAACAGCCAGTGAGCAGAATTAAGACACAATCAGTGCCGTTGAAAATACGTCAGGTTTCCCAGAGAGTCCAAACAGGAGTTCAATGTGGGATTTTATAACAAAGATAGAAAAATTTTCTTCCCCCCCATTGCTTAAAATTTCCATAAAACACAGAGTATGTATGAAGTTGTCACCTTTTTGCCTTGACTTCTCCCAACAGGTGGGGTTGACTGGGATGCCTGTCGGATGGCACATATCATAAGCTCTATGAGTGCCCCCTCCTCTTCATACATCAGACCTGACAACACAGAGATGGGAGCATGTCATTATGACAGCACAAAGAGGAAGAGGGTGACGGGCTGAAAACGGCATTCATCTCTGACTCAGTGGCTGTGTTGGCCCCAGAAATAATGCACACCATAATGATGCACTTGTGTTCAACAGAGTGCTATTTCTTGATACTGGGTTTATCTGAAGTCTGATCTCTCACCAGCATCCTGTAGCAGTAAGGTTGTCATGGTCTCCCAGTCCCTCAGCTCAGATCCTGCCACAGCCCACAGACTGTCCAACAGGTAGGCTCCGTGCTCATGGAACTTAAGAAATGTGTATGATTAATAATGATGAAAAGCGTTATGCTTTTAGACTACAAAAAAATAAATAAATAAAGCAATTAACCTGCATGGACCAAATTGTTTCGATAATGTCGCACTATGCTACATTCCTGTAGATTAGAATGAAAAGGAGACAAAGAGCTGTACCTCACTCTGAATGTAGAAGCTGATCAGGATTTGAAAAAAAGCTGCATTGTTGTTTATCTCATTCTCCTCGCTGGCGATCACATTTTTTAGCCTGACACATATACAAAAAAGGAAGTTTCACATTGTTTGAGCCAAAAATGATGAATTACTCAGTGTACCAGAGTTCCTTAACAAAGAGGTATTGGATAGTTAAAAGAATTTTAAACAGCTTGTTAAAACAAAAGTGGTTCAATTGTAGCTTTTTTAAAAACTCATTTGTAGTTGATTCCTTGTTATTGCATATTTTCAGAAATATGTGCATTTGCTGAGTTTGACAAGCTGACTTAATACAAACCTGTGAGTCACAATTAAAATAGGTACCTAACCCAAAGGAAGGGCCTGTGCTTTGTCTTAAAAAAAAAAAATGTAATGTATTTTTGAACAAATGAGGGGGCTAAAGACTTTTGCACAGGGGTGCACACAAAGTGAACCTAAAATAGCACAGAGCCAGTGATGCTGTGCATGTGTAGGACGAAAGCATACTTGTTGCACAGGAAGGCTCCGGCAGCAGATGCCAGGCCTCGGTGTGAGGCGTAAACCAGGGGATAGATGTGGCCGCACTCCTCCTCCCTCAGGCCCTCCTCTGTCTTCCTGTTGGCACGAGCGGCCGGAAGAACAAGACAGGTTAGCTGCACATGAAATACAAACGGAGGGAAGCCACTCAACACTGTTGTTAGTCTAGAGATTGATGTCTTTTTTATTTGATAATCCGATCTATCTTTAAAAAAACTATTTAATAAGACATTTGGTAACCAGTAGTTGGAAATGTATCACTGTGTGGTAATCATAGAAGTTTATTTGCAGTTATCAGGCTGGCTTCAAATAAGACAGTTTAGTAAGCATCACGTTTTCAAATATTTGCTTCATTCCAGGGTCCAACCCAGAAAGTAAAACTGCCCGTATACATCCATCATCAATACCGCTTATTCCCTGATGGGGTTCGCGGGGGGAACTGGAGCCTATCCCAGTGGTCAACGGGCGAGAGGCAGGGTACACCCTGGACAGTCCGCCAGTCCATCGCAGGGCGACACACAGGACAAACAACCACTCACACTCACGCTCACTCCTAAGGGCAATTTCCCCAATTTCCAATCAACCTAACATGCAGGTTTTTGTGGGAGGAAGCCGGAGAACCCGCGCAGACACAGGGAGAACACCCAGAAAGGTCCTGGTTCCCCCGGGATTCGAACCCAGAACCCTCTTGCTGGGAGGCGACAGTGCTAACCACCACACCACCGTGCCGCCCTGCCCGTATACATTTTTTTTTTAAATACACTAAAACCTAAAAGAAAATCAGAGAGTGGGTTGTCTTAAAATGAAGTTGAATAGAATTTTATGTAAATAGAGCTGCAAATTAGGTATTAGGAAATCTACAGTAGGGGGTTCTGTTCTGATCTTCTAAAATAAAATCCTCAGACTGTGTGAGCTGAGAGAGGCACAAAGAAACCATCACAAATGGAGAAACCCCTCACTGTTGGATCATCAGCAACAGATTGACCACTTCCACTGCCACGAAAGAGTCTTTGTCCAGCACCATGCTGAGCATCCTTTCCTAAAACACACAGACATCCAGTTATGCGCAGTGAGACACGCGCGCGCCAGCAGACAGACACACATTAATAATATGCACAAACATGCATAAATGGAACCACACCCACGGATGTGGGCATGCACACACACATACACACACTACTGATTAGGCAGTAAGCCACCGCATAAAGACCATCTATCTGCAGCAGCACATGTGTTTGAGAAGGGCTTATTATCCATCAGTAATTGGCAGCAATTAACACAACCAGACTCGTACCCAGACAAAGGATGGGACCATAACAACAAACAGGAGTGGTGTAAAAAAAATAAAAAAATCTTTTGAAAAGAAATAGAAATGCAAGCGTGTGTGGGTGGGTGGGGGTGGGGGGTCTTTTAAAAAAAAGTGGGAGGGGAGACACGAGAAGGCAACAAAAAGGAAACAATACAAAAAACTGAAACAATAGATTGCAGACAGATGCTGAGACAGACAGGGGGAGAAAGAGGGAGAAAGCAGGCATTAAATGAGGCATGAGTTCAATCCAGAGGGATGCCTCACTTTAAATCTGCTGGTGAAAAGCTCCAGGCGGCCAATGAATTCCTTCTCTTGGTAAAGGCCCTGCAGGGCACGTACACACTGCAGCCGCACTGGACTTTGCTGGGAAACACAGACAATGCACTTTGTAAATTCTGTAAACAGACAGATGCTTGAGTTTCTGTAAGGCAGATGCACAGTTGCTCTTTGTCTGTTTGACAGCAACTACCAAATCCAGCTTCATGAAACCTCCGGCTGGAAGGGGAGCAAAGAAAGAAGCGTTTCGTGCAGTGTGGGATAAAGTTGAATGAGATCATAGAATTTGCTTGTCCTTTGTGCAAATGATTGTTGTTTCCCCATTTTAGAAGATATTTAAACCCATCAAATATGGCAGCCTGAAGAGAGCTTCAGACAGACAGCTGCTGCTGTCCACTGAGAACAAAAGAATGACCTGATGAAAACCCCTTGTTCCAACCAAGGCTGGCTTCATCTCACTGTGTGCAGCCAGACAACCTGAGCTTTGGGAGAAGCCGAATCAAAATGCATAAAGTGAGCTGTGGCACATTTGAACAAAGAAAATATCATTTGGAAACAAAACATTCTATTTTCAATATTCATAAGATGAGAACGGTCAAGACATGGATTTTGCTTGAGTTCTGGGAGTGCAACGATGAGCATAAATTCCTAATTTGGCCTTTCGTCTTATAATGCCAAAGGGGCTCCTTCTAAATGGTCCTGGACACAATATGTGTCAGACCGGAAAAGCTGGTGTGAAGCCGTATGAAGAAAAAAACCAAAGGCAGAACACAAAGGAGACACTAATGACCCATGCCCAGCAGACTCCCAGGGCAGCGTTTAGTTTTTCAGTGGTCTTCTATTATTGTGTCATGCAGATGCATTTTAACCTTGTCATGCAGCGTCCATCCCAAATATTTAAGGCATCCATCATTAAGGAAATCCTCAGGGTCCGTTTTCAGCCAGACACCCAACTCCTCCATGCACGACGCCCGGATCTCAGGCAGTCGGTCCCGGTATCGGTGTACAAACACGCCGCGGAAGGTAGCGTTCATCATGGAGGTCAGCTCCTCTCTGTTTTCTTTTAACTACAACATAAACACAAAAACAGGCTGTTCAACACAAACCCCAGGAAGAAAATATAGGAATATATATTGATTTGTCACTCTCCAAACAGACCCAACTCTCCTCCGACTACAGGACTGTCAGCACCAAATATAATTCATATGACAACTAGCAATGGAAATTTAAAAATGAAATGTTATGAAAAACAATTTTAAAAAACGCCAAAAAGTGTGTCCAGTGTGGGTTGATGTGACACCTCATTGATGGTGGCCTCAAGCTCCTCCAGCCGGTCTGAGGCTCTGTCGTTTGGGTTTTTGCTTTTCTCCAATTCGTACCGCCGCTGGGTGGTCTGCAGCTGAACTGACACCATCACAGCTACCTCCACCAACCCCGTCATCAACTTCAATGCTAAAGGGACAAACGTAAATACCAACATACACAGAATGAATTCTTAAAATGGTAGAAAATCTAAGACACAAAGGTGACTCGCTACTTAGTAGATTTACTCAGAGAAATGCATTTTGATCGGACCAAAAACTTTTACTAAAAACCCAAATAAATGTTGGCTAACCTTTTGTTTTTTGTAACAAAAGGGGGAAGAAAAGCAGAACTTTTGTTAATAATATTAGTCAATGTTCATGTTAATTTGTGACGACATTCAAGTTTCATTTTTAGCCTTTTTTCCCCAGAGAAAAAAGCGTTTTAAGAATTGGAGCATTCTTTGTGAGTAATTTCTGATAATGTGTCCAGTTACAAGAGTAGCGATCTAAATGACAAGAAAAAATAGCACATTTCTCTGTTCTATGCTTCAGCTTTGGGAAAACGACTCACAGTGAGGGTAACAGAACCTTGTTCATCGTCCTCAAAACAATTAACCTGAAAATGTCAGATGTGTGTCTTCTGTGAAGCAGCGTTACAGTTATTAGATTAAAATGGTCTTGATAGCTAAATCGAGACACAGCTATTGGTTAGCCAAACAAACAGTCGACCAGTGTGTGCCTGAGTTTCCATTCACTGCGCTTGTAATGGGCTTACCCAGCAGGGTGCTGGTGTGTCTGAAGGCCCGGACCTGGGAGTCAGACATGCCAGTGAGCAGGGCCAGCAAGGAGGGGAAGAGGTGTTCGTTGTAGATCAGGCTATGGCGGCAGGAGTGCACCAACACCCGAGCAAATTCACAGAGCCCAGCTTTGAAACGCTTCATCTGAGGACCTGGGGTGCTCAGAGGGTAGTTCACCGATTCCTGACAGAGTCAACAAACAAATAAAGCAACAACAATCCGACAAAGACAACATCTTGATTCATCCACAATCTGCATTGCACAGTATAATCAGACAGCAGGTGCCTGAGGTTTGTTTTCCAAATGTGAAAAACATCAGCGGAAAACCAAAGTGATTAACTCATTAATGTATTCATTTATCTGAATTAGATTTTAATTAGCATGCTTCATCACGCTGTGCTCCATCCTTTTAGATCATAATCTCCAGGGACACGGAGGGTATTGGAGTTTCTAAGTTAATTCCAGCAGGATTAATTCTTCAGACTTATGAAGATCAAACTTTTATAGTAGTATGAATTGAGCTTATTTTTAGGACCAATTTGTCTTATGTCCTATCTATTGTTTTCCTTCTCTCACCTCATTAAACTCCTTAGTTAGTGTGCTGATGATATCAGCATTCTGCATGCTGTCAAACATTTCTCTGCTAACCACGCCTGGGCAGAAAAAAAGAAGAACAGAAGCTAAAGCAGAACGTCTGCGGTGACATTAGAATGAAAGAACAAAACAGAAGCCTAAAAACGCAATGCTCAACAGGACTTCTCATTTTTCATCCCCCTCACTAAATATCAGCGTCACCTGGATTGTACTACAGCATATTCGGCATGCGATCAATACCACAGATGATTGCCCGAGCAGATATTGGAAAGATAATCATTCCAACTTTGACCCTCCACCAACAGACACCCATCTCCTGGCCTCCCTCTTGACCCCTGACCTTTGCATCCACAGGACTGAACAATGAAGTTGATGAGCTCCAGCAGTCCCGCCTCTCGGCTCTGTTTGTAGCTGTCCAGCCACTCATCCACCACTGTCTTACGGATTGACGGGGAGAAAGCAGCCAATAAGAACGCTTCACAAGGTTAAAAGAGGCACAGCTGCAATTCAATGCACCTACAATATGGATTTTAGCTTTAACCTCTAAGATCTCCCAGTTTCTATGCCTTTCTTTATATGACGTATCTGTTTTATTCATCAACAAATTCACATAATAATACATGCTTTATCGTCTAACTTTTCATTACTGTTCACCATACATTTGCCTCTTTTTTATTTTCTTAAATGCCGACCCTCTTTTAAGAGAGATTTAAAACACTTGGATGGATGAGGCCTGTCCGTCATTGATGATGTCATCCAATGAAAGGGCTCCTTCCTCTTTGCGTATCAAAAGCAATTCTTTATGTTCACATCATTCAGCCACTGACAGGACATGATAACCTCTCTCATTGTGGGCTTCTTTCACTTCTCATTGTGTATGCCTCCTTCAGCACCTCCCTCCTTTCATGTGGTTATCTCTGTAGTTACCTCCCCCCTTCCCTTCATGCTCTTTAGCTTAAACATTGCTCACCACCATGGCACTTTTCCCTGAGCAGATAGCATTGTAGATGTCCTTTGCAGTGATAACCTGGTTCCTCTTGCTACGTCTAGCTGGTCTAGGAGAGACCTCCCTTGATGTCCCTTGAGAGAGAGGCTGCTCCAGTTGCGGGGAGGGGTCTGTATTACTAGGGTTGGAGCAGCTACTGGGACTGCATGTCATCCTCAGTGCAGCATTTCGCCTGGGTCTCTTGGGTGGCTAGACATGAAAGAGATTTATTTAGGGATTTGGAGAAAATTGATGTAGTCAACTGAAAAGGAGACAAGATGAAGAGAGGGCTCTATTCTGTGAATCTATGACAATAATGCTATTTTCATCCTTTACAAAAATTGAAAAAAAGACTGAAAATTATGCATTTCCAAACATTACCATAAAATGCCTAATATCAGCAAGATCACAGCTTTGATCTATTCCCTGTCGATACAAATAATATGTAAATAAGTGGGAGGTATTTCAGAGCAGATATTATTTACCTGGGACACTGGTGGTACCTTCTTTCTCCGTTTTGAGGCTTTCATCTGAGTGTTACCTACAGTGCCTGAATCTGAGAAGTAATCCAACTCCTCAAGACTAATAGAAGAGGAGTATAAAAGAATCAATAATTTATCATTGCTTGATGACAAAGGCTTAAAGTTTAGTTCTTACCATTACTGTATACACACACTACAATATTTTACTTCTATTTATTTCATTTTAGACCATTTCATTCATGTTGAATAATGAACAAACATGTATGATCAGTATATGCAAGGCTATGTTAATACTTTTCCTACAACTCAAGGTCTGGCTAACTTTACCTGTCTATAACTGAGCTTTCACTTGTCATTCTGGGTGAGATAAAGTAATAGGGACCTCCGGATGATTCTGGATGACTGGTTAGCTAACAGGCTCACTAGCTCCGTGGATGAGCAGAGAAGAAATTGTACTAAATACAAGAAACGAAATAATTAATTCACATTATATGATCACAAAACCATCCAAAGATTATTTATCTTATTTTAACGAAGTGCCAAACAAAATCCTTAACAAATAATTTCTGGTAAAATAAAATGGCAGTGCAAGAAATGCTGTTAGCTAACTAAATGCTAACTGTCAGCTTCAAGAGAAGTACATGGATTTAACCTTTTGAAACAATATGCAATTACCATTACGAGTAAAACCAACTTATACAAAGCTTTTGTAATGTAATTATGTTATTTTACCCTTCAGATGGATTAATACGTAACTCAGTTTTTTTTTGTTTTTCTCTTCTCTGGTGAACTGTTGCTAATCAAAGGCGCGCGAACTGCCTATAGTTATAGATTGGTCAGCGCCTGCTTGGAGCTGAATATGATTGGTCCTTTTCAGAAAGCTACCAAGCGGCCATTGGTCATTTTAAATTATAATTTTAAAAATAAAAAATTTTTAAAAATAATTTTAAAATAATTTAAAAAAATTAATTTTATGAGACCTTCAATGTCACACATTATGCAATAACTTTTCAAATATCTGTTACAGTGTTTGTTTGATTTTTAAATCTAATTTCGCAACAATAACCATCCTTATTGTGTTCTGTATTTAATCACAGACACTGTCTATCTGGTCAGATTTTTAGCACTCAGAGGTGCTCCCCTCAGTGGGTCCACACCCTGCTGATAGGAGAGCCCCATCCCTCTCACCTCTTTTGGTCCCTCTTTGAAGGGTCCATTGTTCTGCTCTAGCACAAGCGTCAGAAAAAATGCAACAAAATGTGGCTTCTGGTCCCATCTTCAAAATAAAAGGCATGTTGTTTTTGCTTTATGGACCAGCAAATTAGAATATCAATCAAATGTGAGTCCATGTATGGCAATTTAACTGTGATTCGTGGCCACAATTAAGAGCTGAACTGAAAAACATTACATATTCAAATGACTACAGAAAATGTTTCTTAATATTACAGTACTGTGTTTGAATAAAATATTTCAATGGTGTCAATACTTGTGCAAATGATTTGTAATTCTGTATATTTTCGCAGAGACGCGTTTCGTTATACCTTTTATATAGACATATTAATTCTGTGGTTGAGACTTGAGGGCATGTGTCTCAACTTTACTTTGAAACAGTACCCTTTTCCGGTACCACCACGGTTGCCCTCTGGTAGTTTGACGCCGCTTGTGTGTCAGATGATGCTGAGCCTGGAGGACCGGGAGTGCCTCATTCACACTCCTGTATTTGCCTACAATAGCGTGTCTCCCAGGGAAAAAAAAACATTGAAAGGACGCGCCGATGGAAATGTGTGTGATTTGAAAGTCCACGCCGGATGTTCATTGTATTTGCCGGAGAAAACTATGGTCGCTTTAAACGACTGATGCTTTTGGATGTTCCTTATTTCCCCCAACTTTCTCTTGTATCCATCCGAGTCTGTCAGTCGTTCTTTTATTTCAAATCAGCCGCTCTCTGGTCTTTTATAAACCCCCCAGTCCGGCGTGTGTGTTTTTGAACCCTGCGGTGAGGATGGATGCCCGGCTGTCACTCCCCGGGAACCGCCTGCTGGTCCTTCTCTGCGCGGTGGTTGTCCTGTCGGGGACCCGGAGCCCCGGGGCAGTGGCGGGGAGGAGCTGTGCGGACACCCGGCAGGTGTACAACGAGAAAGGGTACAGCACAAGCACCGCACCGATTACTCAAATCTCAGGTAAGACCCTGTGTTTATCCTCCGGGGGGGGGGTACCATCTGGGAAGGGTCCCTCTAATTTCCACGTAGTGTTTTATAAAACAGCCAAATTGGGTGTCGCTTTAGAAATACTGGGGCGTCAGCTTGCTCCAGTTTGCTTCAACAGGGATAAAAATAACTGTTCATATTAAGGTCAGTTTTATCTCTTGCTCATTAACAGGAACAATAAAGATCACCTTGGGGACATTGTATCAGCAGAAAATGACCAATAAATTACATGTTGACGCTCAACAAACCATTAAGCCATTGGAAAGTGAGATTACAAAGGACAATGTGACTAAACTAACTATGTAAGAGGAAGAAAAAACACAGAGAGGGAGCGTGTCAGGTCTACATGATGAGATTTTCTCTAGAGAAATAATGGTGTGCGGTTTAAAACAAATTACACCCGCCCCTTCTCCCCTCTGTGCAGTTTAAATAGGATGATTAAGGGGGTGAGCAAATTGCCAACACCAGAGCAACAAAGAACCTCGCCCCAAATTAGTCTTTGCACACTGTCCCACTGTTAATTCTCTGCATATATCCCACCCGAGGCTCTGTTCAATGGTGATAATCTTATCTTCAAAATGAAGAGATATGCGGGTTACAAACCGTTGGATTTGGAATGATTTCAAGCTTTGATGAGAAAAAAAGTCATTTCTAAAGATGAAAATAAGGAAAAGTCATATCTGTCTGATGTTGGAAAAATACTGAAGCGTGTCTGAAGTTGCAGTAGGTGGCTCAGCCTCATGCATATAAATCATTGACAGACCCTGTCTGCCGCTCTAAAGCAGAGATGGAGCTCCAATTAAAAGTAAATGTAAGTCAAATGCAGACTTGCAGAGGATTGATTTCATGGCAGATCACCTCAGTGTGAGGGGCAGCCACAGAATTGATTGATTTTTGTCTGTGTGTGTTGGGCTATCACTGCCTGCATCTTGGCTCACTGTCCCGTGGGCCAGGGGAGCAGATGGCCAGGAGAGAGAGAGGGATGAAGGGGAGGCAGTTTAGAAATGGAAATGGAGGGATGAGAATGGGCTAATGGCAAGACACACAAGGAGAACAAAAGAGGCAGAGAGGAACGTCAGCTCGGGTAGAGTTCAGAAAGAGACTTTCCACTGTATTAACAGCCGCATATTCATGCCAGACGTAAATTACGGAGACAAAGACTCAAACATATTCCACGCTCGGAGTGCACTGTGTGTTATCCCCACCTCCTCCCGAGTGTTGTTTGCATGTATTATTACCTCAGACAAATCAAAGGCCCAACCTGAGCTGACAAAGGAGGACAGATTGAAGCTGAATAATTCATGCAGCGAAACTGCAATTTTCCGTTAGTCACCTTTGATAACGTTTCCTCATTCACCAAAAATTATGACACTGACTTTTTCTCGGTGAATGACAATATCAAGAACATTTGGTCTTCAGCAAGGTGTTCTGCATTTGCCACCCATTCAGAGCAACATCATACGCTAATTTGTATGCTGAGAAGGGAAAAAAACCCTTATATCTCCAGATAGATGCTGAAAAACATGATCAGTGATAAGCTTTTCATCTTGCCATAGGTGAGCACCTGCGGCTCTGTCCTCAGGACTACACTTGCTGCTCCAGTCAGATGGAGGAGACACTGTCCCTTCAGAGTGAGAAAGACTTCCTCAAAGCCATTGAAGACAACAGCCAGTTCCTCTTGACAACCTTCACCCAGAGACACCGCAGGTTTGATGGTGAGGCCAAGACTCCTGATAAGATTTTCCTTAAATTGATTGGAAAAAAACTGATTGCTTTTCAGTTAACAGTTTAAGCACTTAAAGGGGGAAAAGAGACTAACTGCCTCAGATTGAAAATGTGGCAGATGTGAATCCCAATTAAGACTTGTGGGTACACAGCATTACGTAAAGGTGGACATATAAGCCTTAGGTTTAGTTTTAATGCCACTAAGGTCAAAGCATGGTTAACAATGGTTTTATTCTTGTTTAATAGTGGTGAACTTTATTTAAAGTGAAGCTTATTTGTGAAGTGGATGATACAATAACTATTGCAAGACAAGTAACTAGCTCCGCTGAAGCCCTCATTTCACACGGCAAATCATACCTGTCAGACTTCCTGTAATCAATTGAAAATATATTTTCCTAAGCTGAACTATGTAATAAAGCATGATGTTTCAGTGTTATGCAGAACCACAGACATATGTTTCAAAGGCTAAGTTGCTGTCACCATGGCTTATTAGCAATGATAGTTTACTGGTAAAAGCTATGCAAAAAAATCCCTGTTGATATTGGACAAAATCTGACTAAAACTAATTGTATTGCTGCATTTTTGTAGCAACTTATTACAGAGCTGTATTTTCTCCTCCTACCAGCCATGAACTGCCAACACATTTTTTCCCCCTCCTCACACACTTTTATATAATGTATGTGATGACTCACGTAAGACATTTCCAGAGTGGGAGACTGCACATGAAAAAGACAGACATATATAGACAGATAAAAAAAACATCAACAGTATATGTTTTTCCTAAGATTCTCCATAGTGCGGGAGGGGGGGGTACTACAATTAAAGTAAGCAGGTGACAGGTTCATATTTAATCTCTGTCTTTTTTACTCTCTGTGTAGAGTTTTTCCGAGAGCTTATAGATCTTTCCGAGAAGTCTATGAACCAGATGTTTACCAAGACCTACGGCCTGCTCTTCACTCAGAATGCATACGTCTTCCAGGAGCTGTTCGTGGAGCTTCGCAGATATTACTCTGGTTGGTTTAATCACTTCCCGTCCCACCTGACTCCTGTTTCATATATTCAGTTAGTCTCATGGAGTTTAGAAAGCGATGTTTGTTTGGTCCGCTGGCCTACTAAAGCAATATTACAAGACATCTCCAGCTGATATCCTGGATTTAAAATAAAAGAGGCAGTTGTTCACTTAGTTTTTAGTCACATTTTGGTACTCATTTATTCACAGTGTCACCAAACTTTTACTGTCTGTTCTTTTGATGCATCTTCCTTCTTGCAGCCATCCATATGAAACCAAAAAAGACAAAAAAACAAACAAACTATGACTGTAGTCTGTAGGGATGGTAAAGACGGATCAGTATTAATTTCTTGCTGGACTGACAGTTCAGTAAATCCACAGCCACTCTGGACAGCAGTAAAGAAGCAGCTTTGTCTTCTGAGAAGTGCTGATGAGCCAAGAAGAATTTGAGAGAAAAGAAGAGAGACAAAATTGGATTCCCACGGATGCCAGACCCTTTCTATTTCTGTTTCAGATCTCTCTGTTTTGGCCCGACAGCCATACTATAGCGGGTCCATCTGCAGGCTGTTGCTGCTTAGTCAACTTGCCTCCGTCTGCCAAATAGCATTTTTTGCTAATTTAAGAATACATTGTAGACTATAGATTGTACAATAGTATTTTTGCTCTAAATGCAGACTGAAAAGCACCCAAGCACACACTGTGCTGCCACACTCATTCACATATCATGTTTGACATTCACATGGTTGAAATCTCCATTGAGCTCTATTTAAAGTTCGCCCAATTTGATAGTTATATTTTACATCCTGCTTGCACCATGTTCATGCATGAAAAGGACACATGCATTAGATTTTTACAAGTTGGCAGTGCAGTGCTTGACATTGCCATTTTTTAAAGAAAAAAAAATAAGAGAAAATGGTTTTATATCAAGGGCGGCACAGTGGTGTGGTGGTTAGCACTGTCGCCTCCCAGCAAGAGGGTTCTGGGTTCGAATCCCGGGGGAACCAGGACCCTTCTGGGTGGAGTTTGCATGTTCTCCCTGTGTCTGCGTGGGTTCTCTCCGGGTTCTCCGGCTTCCTCCCGCAGTCCAAAAACCTGCATGTTAGGTTGATTGGAGATTGGGGAAATTGCCCTTAGGAGTGAATGTGAGTGGTTGTTTGTCCTTGTATGTCCTGTGTGTTGCCCTGCGATGGACTGGCGGACTGTCCAGGGTGTACCCTGCCTCTCGCCCGTTGACCACTGGGATAGGCTCCAGTTCCCCCCGCGACCCCATCAGGGAATAAGCGGTATTGATAATGGATGGATGGATGGATGGTTTTATATCAATTATTTAACACAACCACACATTTGGTAATGTTTAATTTAGGCATTAGAACTTCTCCCCTGCTCAAAGACCTAAATTATACCTAAATAAATCTGTTCAGTTATGGTGCTTCCTTACTTGATAAACTGTGTTTGACCACAATATATGAAGACTCAAATACTTCCATATTGTGTACCTGAAGCTACAGTTGATACAAAGTTCTGATGTAATAGTTTTCACTAAAAGCAATAACAGAGGATGTTACACAGATTTTAAAGTCTTTATTCTACTTACCAGGATTTGTTTTTGAATTTGTTATTGCACATGCTGCACCCGCTGTACAAATGTGTATTTAAAAAATATTTTTGTCCTATAAGAATTCTGCTTTTCAATTTTTTTATTGTCTTTTTTAATTGTGTTAACCTAATTTTTTCTTTTATTTGCATTATCCATGTTTGATTTTCATTTTATTCAGTTTTGGCATTATTCTCTGAATTCCTTTCAAATAAGTTGCATGTTATGATTATCTAGAAAGCATTTGAATGACTCTTGTTTTAAATTTGCTACATAAAAACTTAACTTTTTACTGAAAGAGCACACTTGTTTATCCAAGCTGATGCTTTGGTGTGTTTCAGACAGGAAAAATGATATTCTGTTCGACTGTTCCTATTTTTCTTTTCCATAGGGGGGAGTGTGAGTCTAACAGAGGTCCTCTCAGATTTCTGGTCCAGACTGGTGGAGCGAGTCTTCTCCCTGGTCAATCCCCAGTATCAGTTCAGTGAGGACTACCTGGAGTGTGTGAGCAAACACGCTGAGCAGCTGCAGCCATTTGGGGATGTGCCCCGCAAACTTCGAGTACAGGTCTGTATATGACGGACCATTAGACACACACTACTAGAAACAAATATCTTAGACACATCATACCACAAAGGGACAGTTGATTGCAGTTTATAAATTATCTGTTATCTTTGTTGTCATATTCAGGTGTCAAGGGCCTTCATTGCTGCCAGAGCGCTCTCTCAGGGCTTGGCTACTGGACGGGATATTGTGAACAAAGCAACAAAGGTTAATTGTTCATATTCATCTCATCATTCTTTTTTTTAATCCCAGATTTACAAACCAGTATTATTTGTAATAGAACATATGTTCTTTTACTATCACTAAATTAAAAAAAACTCTCATTTGGATACATTTTGTATGTGCAGTATATCTATTAACTGTAGATCCACAAGCTAAAAGGCAGAAGTCAGTTGAGATCCTACATAATAGCCCTGTTCACCCATATTTATCCACATCAATAGTTTTCCCATTTAGTAACTGGCTTCTGAGTGAAGAAGTATATTATTATATAGCTCTATGGTTTACCAGCAGTCACCAGTTTGTCTCACACATTTGCTCTTGTCCGCTCCTTTGTTTTTCAGCTGACTGCCGGTTCAGAGTGTGTGCATGGGCTGATGCGCCAGTGGTACTGTCCACTGTGTCGGGGCATGCCCTCCCTTCGGCCCTGCCACTCCCTGTGCCTTAATGTGATGAAGGGATGCTTAGCCAATCAGGCTGATCTGGATACAGAATGGAACAATTTCATTGGTGTGTGAAACTAAAAGCACATAATGGGGAGGATGGGTTTTTATCACCCAATATTGTGCTCATTAGGTGTGTGAGGTCAGGATAATTATAATGGGGGGTCGAGCATAATATTCCATACGCACAGATAAGGTACTGCAGTGTTTAACACTTGGGCTTTGGATTTAGAGGGGGCTATTAGCAAAACAAACATAAAAAGGCATGTTTAATGGTACAGCTTACAGCTGTGCTTTGAACATAACTGGATAACGTTACCCCAGTGACTGTACCCCGAGGAACTACTTGGGTCTCCAAATGCTGCTTCCAGCTATATTTTTCAGGTCAAAATTTTCAGCTAAAGCTACAATGTTTCATACCTTCATGTCCAGTGATTCCTGATCTTTATGAATAAAAATAATGTCAGCACCTACTTCCGTTTTAGCAGCTTTTTAAATTATTAACGTAATTAAAATGGACATGTATAAAACCAGAATGCTTTTATTATACCCTTGTCACTCATTTACTTTCTTTCTTTTTCCTGTAATGAATTCCTCCTCCATTAATCATTCATGCCTCTCTGCTCTGTCACAACTGATCTGTCGTCTTGTGTTTCCCTTCCCCTTTCATCAAACCTTTGCATTCCATTCGTTTTTTTCCCCTTTTCATGTGTTGGACCAGTTACCTTTCATCACACTAGACATTTCTACAGAATTCAAATCTATTTTGGATTTGATATACTCAAACCTCTATTTTTCATGCTTCCCTTATTATGAATGCTGCTCCCTGAGCAATTTTTAAAAATATGTAAATTAGTCTTTGAACTGGCTCACCACTTAGAGAACCGTGGTCTTGAAATACTAAGCTTTATAAAATACAGAAACCGCAATAGAAAAGTCAGCATAATTCTTCTGTCTCGTCTTTTCTATCAGATGCCCTGTACCTGGTTTCAGAGAAGCTGGAGGGTCCCTTTAACATGGAGCTCGCAGCCGACTCGATCTCTGTTAAAGTGTCAGAGGCCATAATGAACATGCAGGAAAACAGTGTGAGCATCTCAAATAAGGTAAGCTAAAGGAGACTGGCAGACAATGGCCTGAAATAGGTAAACAAAAATGGATGGATAAATGAATGGTTGTTCTCAATAATCCACAAATACATAATAGAGCTATAATCTATTTTTATTTTAATTTTACTAATGCATGCAGGTAAATGGAGTGGGATTATCCACAACATAAAAACTCACTTTAGGATTAGATTCACACACCCATTTAGTGAGAAGTGGGGAAGCTCCTGATTTGAAAAAAAAGGAAACACATCATGTTTGAAAAGCATTGCTGCTCTCCTCCCCCAGCTTTGTTATTTAAAATGAGAAATATCTATTTTTAATCAGTTCTTAGGATGTTGTCTGAAGCAGTCTTTTTTTTATTCCCTCGTGCAGACATATTCTTAAACTATGAAGATGTCTGTAATTTATGTGAAATGATCTGTTGAGGAAATGTCCTAAACCTTTCTGGATGTCTGCCTCAGCTTTTTCAAGGGTGTGGAAATCCTCGTCCAGCTCCAGCACGGTCCAAACGCTCCCCCAAAGAATCAGGCAGCAGTAGGAGGCCATTCCGCACCTACACCCCCGAGGAGAAGCCCACCACTGCCGCGGGCACCAACCTGGACCGTCTGGTAAGGAGGAAACAGTTGATCAAACATCCTAACATCACACTTAAAGCTCCCATTTGGTTCACCAGCTTACAACTATCTAATCTATCTGCAGCTTTTCTTACTTTTCACTATTCTCTGTATTGATCTATTCTAATATATAGGTTAGGCTGACATGCATCATGTTTTAGACAAAGAAGTGTAGAAGAAAGATGGCAAAATAAGAATAAAAGTACACACCAAAGTCTGCTGTGACCAGAGAGGTCTCACAAGATAGATGTGCTTTAAGAGAAATATGAAATCAATAGCATAGAGGGTAGCGGAGCATAAAGATAGTTACATCTATTTATAAGACTAAAAGGATCTGTGGTTTCAGGACTGACCTAGAGGCAGTGTCATGCCAGATTTTCCACTTCGCACATCATCAGCACCTCAGCCTCCATACACTTCCAGCAATAAAAACAAGGCCACTTTAAAACCAGCTCTGACTCATTATAAGTTTCCTTCCACCTCCTCTCAGGTTACCGAGCTGAAGGAGCGACTGCGGCCCATGCGAGGCTTCTGGGTGTCCCTCCCACACACCATCTGCAATGATGAGAAGATGGCTGCCGACGTCACCAATGAGGACCGCTGCTGGAACGGGCAGACCCGGGGGAGGTGGGCAACAACTGACCAAAGTGGCTGGAGGCGGGGGTGGGTGAGAGGGTGGTTTTAAGTACAGGCAGAGGAGGAGGGAGTGATGTTGCAGCGGTGGGACGATGCAACAGATGGAACTAAGTTTATTGAATTTAACCACCACCAGCCACCCACCTGCTCCCTGTGTGGGTCTGTTTGCTTTTAAGATCACAGACAGAGCCAACAGCAGGCTATAGATCAAGGCTGATATGAAGAGCTCTGGGATATTTCAGCAGCATAAAAACATTTTATGCAAAAAATACACCAACATTCGATGCTTTGATGACACATTGGGAATAAGGCCAGACATGCTGTCAGCAACCATGATGCTGCTAAAAATACCAAAAATAGACCCTGAAAAACATATTTATAATCTTTTTTCTCTTTTCTGTTTTCGTTAAAATTCTGTTTAGTATTTACATTGATGGAACACCTTATAAAAATGTCCTCTATTTGAACATGAAAACACTTTTAAGCAAATTTGTAGTATCTCTTTTTTGAAGATACAAAGAGCCTGTTTATGCACAACCAAAAAGTAAAGAGGAGTTAAAGGGCAGCATTTCTGCAAAAGAATTTCTGATATTACATACTATAACTTCAGGGCATCGACGTTATTACAAAGTGGACCACTTCAGCGTCAACATTTTCATTGTGAAATCAGGTACCTGCCAGATGTGACAGGCGATGGGCTGGTGAGCCAAATCAACAACCCTGAGGTGGAGGTGGATATTGCCCGTCCAGATGTGAGGACCAGACAGCTGATCATGGAATTGAGGGTGGCGACCAATAAACTCAGGCATGCTCAAAGTGGACAGGATGTGGATTTCATGGACAGTGAGTGTTCCTCACCAAGACTATTTAGAGCATATGTATATTTAAAGAGGGTGCTTTGATGATTTTTTTTTATGTTTGTCACCATGGACAATTATGTAACTTGAGAACTCTCTGATTGCATCCCTGTGCCATCATTAAGAGATATCTGCTGTTTTTCAGGTGAAGAGGGTAGTGGCTCAGGTGGTGGATATCATGGTGAGAGATACAATGACGACTGGCCAGGGTACGGGCCTCACTTTCCACACAGCAGTAAACCTCCACGCAACCCTGCCTCCAACCCTGCCAAGCCTCCTCGAGGCCGAGACAGAAACGGATCCAAGTGGAACAAAAACAACGGACACGGAAGGGCTCGATCTGCTGCCAGTCTGCCCGCCTTTTCATTGCTTCCCTTGTTACCTTTGCCTTTCATGGTCACCATTTCCCCCATGTGGAGATAGCTGGTTATAGCAGTTGGGAATTTGACACTCCCACTCTAGTCTTTAAGCACATTTTTGAAGGAAAAAACATGCCATTCCATTTGGGTACACCAGCAAAACAAAACAAAAACAGGCTAAATTTAGCAATAAACAAAATGATCTATATTGTGCTATAAAATCTTTTAAAAAATTCAAAAAAGTTAAATGTCCTGCTTTCCAATCCACATCAGCTGGCATTACCAGGTGTTAATTACTACAAAATAAATAGCACAGCTTTGTTTCTGGTGCCATTTGAGAGATTGTGACTCATTGGAATCTGACCCCAGCTTAATGGGGTGCTCTGTTGGGAGTCTTAGGAGAGAAGCGTTTTTATTTCTCAGCATCACGTGAATTATCTGCGTTCTTTAGGGGGCAGTGAAATGGAGCCAGTGGATGGGTTTTTGTTCTGTGAGGCATCTGTGCGTACTTCCAGTGAACATATGACTTGATCAGTCGGGCTGTGGCCCATGGAGTTAATTTTTCTTTATTTGTAAACTGTAGGATTTACATCTCCAGTCCCAAAAAAGATGGGGCAGTCTAAAAAAGATGGGTGCTGGACTGAGCTGTACATAAAGGACTTTTCATCATGAAAAATATTTTGCCCATCACAAACCATGACAAATATCCAGGACTCTAAAGTTAACATAGTTAAGAGAAGAATGGTCTAAAAATGGGGCTGAGATAGCATTGCATTTCTTTATTAACCAGGCCAAGAACCAAAGGAACTACTGTAGTCTGAAACCTAAACATAAAACTTTTAGTATACTAGTTATTTTTATGAGAGGAGCAATACAGGACTTACTGGCACTGAGGGCTCTCAAGAACTGGATCCTGAGTCAGTGTAGGTGATAATCTGGCTCTGAAAGAAGGAAACAAAGGCTGTGGCAGATAACGACTTAATGCAGCGCAGGTTAAGAGGAAGCAAATTTAAGTGGAACGAACCACAAAGTAAAATAGGAAGTAAATTGGACCAGAATAGAACACCATGCATCTTTTTACCCTGGTATTTCCAGGCTGGTCTGACGCCTTTCCAGGCTGTCAATGGGCGAGTGTAAGGGTACAGAGAGATCAATTCTTATGTCAGAAACAGTGTAAAATAAAGCCTCAAATGCAGCAAATTCCACAGACTGTAACAGACTGTCCTGGCTCTTTTGGAAGTGGAGATGTAATTGAATCGCTGACTCAAATTCCAAACATGGCAAAAAGAAAGAGAAAAGCAAGACTCTTAAAACCAAATAAGTAGATGATTTTGAATGTACAAGCTTAATTTGGGTTGCTTATATGTAACATTTTTTTAAAATGTATTTGTACTGTATTATTATTGTTCATCCTTCTGTTATCAGCTTGGAGCGAATAGTTATTATCTTCCAGGAGAAGTTGGAACAAACAACTTCTTCTGCCGCTCTTCTCCAGACAACTCTAGAGGAAAACAAAATAGAAGAGCGGAAAAATGTCATTATTACTGTCTGTAAAGTCAGTTTAAAATGTTGCTATTCCACTGTTTGAAAATGCTTATTAACAGCTGTAGTTTTTTTTCTTGTGGTGTCATCAGTCTTAACCAGGAAGCATCATGTGTGAATGGGTGAGGGTTTTTGTGTGATTGTTTTATATTATGTCTGGTTTCAAGTTCCATTTATGAGATCTTGTGAAGAAATTGGGATGTTTTTATTGCTGTGGTTATTTATTTGATTCTTTTTAACTTGGACCTGAAGGCAACAAAAGTAAGTAAGCTGCTGTTGTGATTTGATGCATTTATTCATTACAGGAACAAAAGTTTTAGTTTTTGCAAAGCTGTGCTGCTTTGGGTTAGCCGTCAGAGGGTTACAACATTGGGAGACATCTTCAGAAACGACAAATAAAGATGTTTATTTCCTGTTGGTAGTAGAACTAAAAGTGTAAAATGGCAATGTTGTATTTCATAAGGTTGGGGGCTGGACTGTTTGATAGCAGCCCAGCCTATTTAGTTGAAACTCAGGCCCAAGTTAAAGTAGCCTAAAACTTACTTATTGGCAATGTATCTAATTCTTACCGTATTTAATGAGAGCATGTTTATTTCTTGTTTTGTAAGAACAAAAATAAACAAGCAACACTTGTTTTTTCCTGCTCAGCTTTACGCTAAGCAAAACTAAGCAGCTGCTAGCTGTCGTTCCAACTCCCACTAAACACGATTAACATATTTTTCAATGTACTGAAGTATTCCAGATCATCATCAGCCTGTTGATTTGACATTGCAAGACACTCAGAGACTGAGGATGTAAAGAAAAGTATAAATGCTGCAAAACAATGAGGAAATGTTGAATGAGGAAATGTGCAAGACCACATTGTTAGAAAAAAAAATGTGTAAGAAAGTTTGAAAGGTACATTTGAAATGTATCCATTTTTGTTAAGAAAAGTTTTTTAATGGCATTCTTTTGAAAATGCTCTTTAAGAGATTGACACCAGCAGCCAGATGTGGGTATGTCAGACTGAAATGAAGCCTTTCAGACAGAGGGAAATGTCTCAATGATTACGCTTGACTCAATTTCCAACAGTGTTGAAAAAAATGTTTTCTTCCCTTAAAAACAAAACAAAAAAGATAATAATAGATAATATGGCAGCTGCAAAAATAACCTCAACATTTCAGGAAAATAAATCTTAACCTTGCTTCTTCCTTCCTTCTACTGTCACATTCCCCTCATGGTGAAAGTATAGCACAACTTTGTCATGTAACTGTTTTTGGTATTAAACAAGTGATATTTTCTGCTTCATTAAAAATGAAATGAAGAAAATGTTTCTTTATCCCTATTTTTCTTTTATTAACAAAGTTTGTCAAAAAAGACACATTGACATAATACATATCTCAATTCCTGTTTTCAGTGTAATCAAATAAAAGGAGCAGTTTCACAATGCCTGTCCACTTTTTGGAGCAAGAAATGACCGTCTCTGCTCTGGTTAGTCAATTATAGCTTTAAAAAAATGAAATACTCAAACTTTAAAATGTTTTTTTTATCTAAGGCATTTCATGCCATTTAACTTCCCAGGTTTCAGCAGTTTTTTGTCTACAATACAATTGTAAATGCTTAAACATAAATACAGTACATAAACAGTAAATGCTTTGATTCTAAGCTTGGAATTGTAAAAAATACATGGAAAAAGGTTCTAAGAATGGATGAGGCCTCAACCTCACTCGTTCGTGACATACTTGTCAAACTTCACAATCCACTTAGGCTTTGAGGGGAGCAAACTTCCTTGAGAGCTTCTTGTCATGATCCAAGCAGAGGATGCTTCCCTGCTGACAGAAGCAAAAGATGAAACAGACTCAGTGAAACATGAGCGCACACGCACACACAAGAAGATAAAAAACGTGGGGGAAAGTAAACTGATGCAAATGGTGACAAATGTTGAAAAAAAATGCAGTTCACATTTGACTTTCATTTGAAATTCTACAGTCTCATATCTGTAAGACTTCAGCGCTTTTACAGCAAGGAAATCGTTATTGCGACTTCCATAACTTGAACCAGACTCATGTATGTGAGTCTTAATGTTTGAAAATAGGTAAAAAATCAACTAATTGCTGACCCATATTGCAGTTTTAGGGTATAACACACTTTTTGAAAATCATTTGAGCAGAATTTAAAAAATGTAAATCAATTTTCAGTTACCTTCCTCAAAATAAAGCCAAAAACCGCCAACAACAGCAGTATTGCAATCACCGTCAGGAATATTATCCACCATGCGACTTTGATGAGTAAGTCAGCCTTTTTGTCAAGGAACACTGTCATCTTTACCTGCGAACAAAGAAATCCTTTGTGAATACAATACTGTTTATATGCAGTATTCAGGTACCTCTCAAAGTTCAAAGTTCAATTAAATGCCAAAACCAAAAGCATATTAATCCATAAAACGTAAATCCTTGCCTGAGTCTGGAGCCTTTCTGGTTTAAGTGCAATATTATCTGAAGAGCTGGTTAGAGTAAGAGTAGCATCCAGAACAATTTCAAGGTAATTTAGAGAGCTGTAATCCTAGGAGGGAAAAAATAGAATTTATAATTCCGTATTAAATACGGATTAATAATACGGTAGGTGGGTTATATACATATATATATATATATATATATATATGGTGAGAGATATGTGAGTGTGTGTGTGTGAGACCTCTGATATAGTTGCATTCCAGAGGCGTGAATGAAGAACCACCATTGCTGTACTATCCAGGCCCAGCAGAGGGCAGTTTAACTCCACACACCTGAGGCCATCTGAGCAGGTCTGGAGGGGGAAAAACATGCCCAAGATAAGACACTATAACAGTTACCCTTTACAAGTAAGGTGCATCTAACACAGGTCCACAATATGGTCGTGTGAATAAATGATTTTATTCATAGAAGAATTTCCTACCAAGGTTTTGTGTTTTCTTCTTGTTGAAAGAAATTTAAACTCATCAGTAGAGAGAGCCTCAAGTACAGCTTCACGTCTTCGCCTTGACGGAACATCCCAACTCTTGATGTCATAAAGGAGTAGGGCAGAAATTTCTTACAATAAAAATATTGGTGAAGTGGTGAGGAGTTACTGAAAATGTGTAGTTATTTATACCTTTATATCTTGAAGTGGATCGATCTCCTTTCCAGGTGAACAGGGCACAGACTGCACACCCTTACTGCTTGTATGAGTCAAGTACAGCAGCCATTTTCCTACCGAGCTCTCTTTAGGCCAATAGATGTTCAGTGATGCATGCGCAAAAGACTTCAGTGGTCTTCCTAAATTTGTTATCTGTTCAAGAAACAAATTATGATAAGTTGAACTTTGGTTCGAATAAAATACATTCAGGTTGTGAAATACATTTTTCTCACCCTAAATTCATATTGAATTGATGGTCCAATTTCATCCACTGTTTTTATTGCACTTTCACCCTTCAAGTTCATACCAATTGAGACTTGAGAAGGCCTGGCTTGCCTGATAATTGAAATCAGATGTTTTATTCGTCAGTTTATCAATGTATTCTTTTCAGATCAAGTATATCTTATCAAGCAGATTCTGCAATGAACACTTATCTAAATAATACAACAACAAAATGAAGCAGTACCCACCCATATATTTGTAGACCCAACTCAAAAACCACTTTGGCATATGCGTGTACTGGCTGTATGGTCTGCACACTTGTCCTGTCACAGAAAAAAGAACTTTATCATCATGTTCAGATGTACGTAAAGCGCCAGTTCCAACGCTGATCCGTGTACTTACGTTTCGAGCTGCAAGGTGACGTTTACATCTTTTGTGCTCAGGGAGATGCGAGACGTTGTAAGTATGATATAAAACGTAACCTTAAGGGTAACAAACCAACAGTCAGTGCGATGTGCAACCCACGTGAAAAAAAATTGCGTTGGGCCTCTCACCTCAGCGTCTCTTCGGAGTGGGTTTCCCAGTTCGCAGTCGATTAGTGTTCCCTTCTCATTGACTGTGCATCTCACTTGGGTTTCCTTTAATTCAAGCGCAAATAAACAGGTTAAGTACCCCTCATGTGTCGATTCCTTCCCCACAGCTCTTGCTTTTCATGCGGTGTCTGCGCTTACTTACCGCTGTCCCTTTGTGGGCAATGGCTGTGTAGCGCAAGGTATCTGGGAGCATAAGGACAGAGTGCGTCTGATGCGCGTCCTCCCCGTTTCTGTTGGTCACAGTGACCTCCAAGGCGATGTCTTCATCAGAGGGAGTGATGACTGCCACACCGTCCTCTCTACATGTTGCAATATGAAGCCCAATGAGTGGGATGATTGGGAGCCCCAAAACAAGGCTTCGGTTCAGAGCCGGGATGTTCCTGTTTACCTGACCAGTGATGTGAAAACCTCCTGACCATGTTGTGTCTTTTTGGAGCAGAATTTGTGGTGTAACCGCAGGTTGCTTTGGCAGATGTTGTCGCTGCCACATCCATCGTTTATCAGAATAATCTGTTGAGGAAAGAAAACGAGTTTACTTTTTGAAGTTCTATCACAGAAACACGGTTCGGAAGGTTATGTCATTCTGAGTTGACACAGAGTCGTACCTCTGACACAGCGGCCCTTTGTTGGTACTGGTTAAGGACAGGAGGGACGTTGGGCAGGTTCAGACTTGATCTGGTTCCCTGACTGGAGCTCAACAGAGACACAGTCACAGAGACGGGGATACTACGCAGCCTGTCGTCGATGTCCCGCTAAAACAGAAAAGCTTTATTTTGGCTTGGTTAAAAACTGATAATAATTTGAGCAGTTAAAAAAAGATTGTTTCTGTAAATCACAAATGAAATGTCTAAACAACAAAATTTTTGCCAGCTTGGAAAATACCTAGATACTATATCCAGTCATAGTGATACAATACCTGGAGTTGGAGCTTAGTTCCGGTACAGATTTGTGTCCCTTGTTCCAACAGCTTCAGTTTACCTTGAGAAGGTCCCACAAAGTCGACTCTGGGCCTTGATTTTATCCTGTCAAAATCAGCCTCAAAAGTGTAGTTGAACACTGTGAAGTACATAAACATTCTCATAAACACAGCCAACTGACTCAGTTCCACCGAATACACCCAAACATGCACTTGAAAATATAGAAACGCATTGTCCCCCTGTGCTGTGCAAAAGGAAAAGCAACCTATGCCCCTTTATTCTGGGTCTGTTAGTGCCACTACTGATGCAACTTCTTTCAAAGTCACTCAACAACAGCAGAATGATATCACTGGTATAACCAAAAATTGACTTTACATCCTGAAATAATCTTCAACAGTAGAAAACTGAATTTAGGGTGAGGAAAAGCTAACAAACAGGAATAAAACTCACTCAGTTCAGCCTTAAACAAGGCTGGGTGTGTTACGTATGTGAAGCACGCCTGACCTGCAAAATAACTGGACAATTTGGAAAAGATATGTTGGATTAAATTTAAATTAGGGCCACAAAAAGATTTTGTTACACTTTGTGCATTTGAACACCTCACCATGTCTGCTCATCACACCATTGTTTTACGATGTTAACTTGATTTGGTGTTATTGTTAGGGAGGCTTTGACACTCACTACAGGCCGTGCTCTATAACAGAGGTATAAAAGAGGCACTTTGAGCAAAAATTCAAACTTGGTCACACACACACATACTATAATACTCTCACACATATATAATCATTTTGTTGTTATACAGTAATAATTATGTCTGTTCTCCTGGTAGCTATATATTGCATTAAATGCATATCAGAAACATGCAAAAACCAAAATTTTGTGTAGAAATATTAATATATATTAATATATGATGAAATTATTTTTTTACAAATAAAATCTAAACCATATAAAAAGACCAAATTAAAAACATTGAACTGAACTCTGATGGACCTGCCATCCTTTTGATTTTTAACTTTGGTAAGCTTACCTGTCCTAACTTATTGTTGAGACCTTAGAGTTTATTGAATTAACTTTGACTGCTTATTTGCAGCGTATGCTATTACCTGAAAACAAAGACAGAGTCAGAGAGTGATCCCACAGCCAAATCAGGGTACTGATTGTCATCCACATCCAGGTTACCAGTTAGAGAATATCCAAAGAGACGCACTGTCTTCGACTGTGGTGAGAGGACCTAAAGAAAGAACATTTTCTTACTAGGTCTTTTCCAGAACCAGGAACATTTCAAAACAGAGTTTTAATGCGTTTATCATTTCTGATAGATAAACGCACTTGTGCCTCTTCTGTGTTGATGCTGTCTGATGAGCCACAGTAAATATACACGCGCCCAGAGTCGTCATATGGCGCTCCAACGGCAATATCTGTTAGTTCAGATGAAAACTATAATCAGATATACAGAAGCCTCTTGCTGAGTTTGTCTTTGAACAAGACTAATGTGAATTAACTTCTGATAGCAGGCAAAAATTCCAGCGATAAAACAGAAGCATATCTGCACAGTAATTTACATTGGAGTCATACATTTGACCGTGTTTGATTCCGTGTGTTTTCAGCCTATATTAGCCCAACTCAAAACAGTTAAGAAAATGATATTCAAGTATCACCACCTCCGTAACCATCTTGATTAATGTCCCCTATGTTTTCCACAGCCAGACCGAACATCGAATCTTTGCGTCCTTTAAGTGGAATTGGAGCAATCGTCTCCCAATTTTTCCCTTCGTTGTTAATATAGATAAACACTGCTCCCCCAATCACATCGTCTTTCACAAAGAACTGTGGCGCTCCAACCGCAAGGTCCTCCCATCTGCAATTTCAGACAGCAAGCTTTTTACTAACACACTAAACAAGCACCTCTCCAGTTTAGCTGTGCAAACAAACTTTTATGGACACTTTAAGCATTTTTTCAGGACTCATAAACTGAACAGAATGAACTTGCAAAGAACAATTTTATGTTTTCATGTCTAGGGAATATATTTACCCATCGCCATTGAGATCAACCACTGCCACATCATAGCCGAAAGAAGAGGCCAGGTCTGGCCCAGAGAGAACAAGGTTGACAGCCAGATTTCTGTGTGCATCAGGGTCTGCTTGAAGGAAAGCCACCTGGCCACTGTGGCCCCCTCGGGGTGCTCCTGACACAATCGTTAGCTCGCCCTTCTTGACTAGGGCCATTCCAGAGTCAATAGAGAATCCTAGAGTGAAAAGTAGCTTCATTTAAGCCATTATTTATTTAAACTTTAAGTACTGGTATTAAACAAAAGGTAATTAGAAATATCTGCAGGAAACTTGACTCTGACTATCTGGGAAACTGACCCAAGTAGCTGTTTCTCTGGAGAGGAATGAGTTTGTGGTTAAAGCTGGTAATGTCCCCAGTTTCACGAGGGGCCTCAGCAAAGACGTTACGATTATCCAAGAGCTCCATCCTTACGATTCCTTTGAGAAACATTCACACACATAAATATACATGTGGAGTGTGTGTATGTGTTTTATATATATATATACAGGTGAAAATATTCATATATATATGAAATGTGTACCTTTCCACTGATAAGCTCCTGGTGCTCCAAACAACAATGATATGTTATCCTTTGCAAAAGATGCTCCGTGACCCTGTTGGCAGTATGCAAACCACTCGTGGTTTTTTTTCCGTCTCGTTAGGTGTTCGTCATCGCACACTATCCTCCGCCACCTCCACTCTTCCTTCCCGACCTGGAGGTCATCTCCCAACAGGTAGCATTGACCCGTTAACAGATGCGGGACGGAAAGGCTCGGGCTTGGGCTCCAGGACTGGTATCTGTGAGCACATGTCTTGGAAAAAACAAGATATAATGTACTAAAGTTATCCGAAGAATTTCAAAAAATCCCATAATTAGGCTCTGTGATCTCCTTACCATTACATTTTTACCAGGACCTTGACTGGTGACTCTAACTCCCATCCACTGGTCGTGAATGCCTTTACTATCAAGGAACTCTGGAAAGATGTTGAGCTCAGTGTGATGCTACAATATGACTGTAAGTTATTTCAATAGCAGCAGTACCGTAATATTTATTACTACATAGTTTTCTTGTTAATAATATTGTTTGTTCAGCAGCAAAACTTTACAGTCAAATTATCATATTACTCTTAACTTCCAAGTCTACATGGAGAACACCTTCCATACCTGCTAGCAGATGGGTGCAAAGACAATCACAAATCTGCCAACAAAGACTGACTTTTCCTTCTTTTTTATGGGCAATTTCACTGAATATATTAACGGACTTTTTTGTTCTCATATTAATTTTAAGAACAAAGATTCTGTACACACAAGTTTAACATTGGACTTATAATGCATGTACTACAAGTCTTAAACTAACGTTGCATTCTATTTTAGTCTCTCTCACACCTTCTCAAAACAAAGTTGATATGACTTGATAATGGAATCTAGCGGATATTGTCTTTGGACTCAAATAGTTTCATTGCATACAAAGAAAAAGAAAAAGAAAAAACATGATCGCGAATTGTTTTTTAATATAAAAAACACTTAAAAGATCTGAGTGGCGTGGAAAAATATGTTGGCTCAATATATTAAGCTTAAACTGTGGATTGAATCGCTTCCGTGACTTCAGATGAAAAAGGCAAACAAACCTTGATTGTCAAACTCGATAGGCTGACACCGCTCAGTTGTTGAAGACAAATCACAGCTGTAAACCACTCCTGTAATATTCAACTGATTCTGGTGTGTTGCACGTGGAGCTCCAACAAGCAATCTGATGGGAAACACCAGGTCTTAGAGAAACAGTTGATTTATTAAAAATCTAGTGAACAGTTTTTGCTTTCACTCACAGGTTCTTTCTTGTAGGGCTCAGCTGCTGGTGGAAAGCAACAGAAAATCCAAATAGAGAGCCTGGATCTCCTTTTTTCTGCAGAACGTTCTGTGTGTCCAAGTTGAATGGAGCAACATTAAGGACTTGAAAACACCACACAATCCACAGGTTCACCTTGTTCCATCGCTTTGCCATGATTCTTTGTTTTAGTTCTGGAGAATCTGCAAACTGTGCAAACCGTAACTGAAAAAGGATTGGCCCTTGCAGGTTTGCACTGTGGAAAGACAAACAAGGTGTGGTGACAAAACGTCTTTCTTTCAGAAAGAGAGCTCCGCTCTTGAACTTTATGATAGATGATCTTAGTTAATATTAACCAGTTTTGTGTTCTGAGGAACTCTAAATGTGAGACATGCTCTCTGAGCAAAGATCAGTGTTGGGAGTGTGCCCCAAGGTCTTTATGAGAACAAATTCTTGTTCCATGTTTCACTGGCTCTGCCGGAAGGAATCAAAAAGAATAGATATGTGTTTACTTAGCTGTGGATAAATACGCTATGCAGCACTGAAGAAACTCTGTTCTGTACAGAAACCTTGTAAACACATATTTGTCTCCTGTTAGTCCTCAACGTACATCAGATAACTTTAATCAATATGTGCCCCCCCTATAGTTATGAATAATTGTGACTTTTTAAAAATGTGCAATGAATATCCTACTAATCTGGCTCCACCTAGTGCTCCAAAGGCAAACTGCAAGAATCTATTGGACCTAAGTGCAATGCCAGTCCAAACTGCTGTGGTCAGTCACATCTTTACATGAAAAGATGCAGAGTAGAGGCATGGGAGATAGGAAGGGGTTGATATCTTATATTCAATATGTTTAGGGGGCTTATTCACCTATTTCAGCTATAATAGATTATTACTCGTATGTCCGTGCTCTGTGTGCTTTAAACTGTTTAACTCGTCTCTGCATACTTTCAGCATTGTTAACATTTCATATATCACAGGAGATGTGTACCATTGCTATTGGTACTTTTTAGAAAAACTTTAATATGTGTTTTGTTGTTTAAGGTTTGACATTTAACATCACTGAAATGAAAGAAAAAGTTTCATGTCACACAAAGCCTTTGAGCACTTCTGAGTCTATCTTTGTCATCTTCACTTCTGTATTTAGATTACCATGAACTCTCACCTCTGTTTTCAGCTTTAAAGTTCAATTTACAATTTCACTTACTGTAGCATGTATAAAGAAGCCTCTAATAAGATTTGGTCTGCCTTGTCTCTTGCTTTAATCAGTTTTCATTTCCATGAACATTTTCACTCTTCTTAGTGAGCTTTTACTCCATTCAGTACGGTCAATCAGATTTCAAAGGACCTCAGCAATGGCACACAGCCTTGAGGTATTGTATACTTTCTACACAAAATAGTCCCTTTATGTTGGGTTCCACCTTCCAGGTGCTCTAATCAACAAGACCTGCTAAGCAAGACACCTAGTCGAAAGTAGTTTTTATGCACACTGAGGACTGTGTTCAAGATTTTTACCTTACAAGTAGTTTAACAACGTAAACTTACTGTTGCTTTTAATGACAAAGTCCATGCTAAATTCCATTAAACTATGCCCCCTGCTGACGTAAATTGGGGCCTACATGCATCATCCATTCCTTAGTAAGGTGGAAAATCTCCCAATTTTGTTGGCCCCAAAAGAAGCATCCTCACTGAAAATGAACATTTATCCACAGCTGTTTTGTGGTCACTGATATAACTTGTAAATGTAGACATTCTGCACAATTGCTTGGCTAAGCTTCTATCTCCAATGTCTGCAGATCCTCTGCAAAATAAATCATCAGAATGAAACGGATAGCTCCTTATTATTGTCCCAATTCAAGTTCCTTGATGAAGTGTTCACTGACAGTCCCTCATTGTTGGGCCAAAAGGACTAAACAGTAACTAAGTCATTTATTTTCAGTTAATAATTATCTGAGCGTCTGTCTCTTCTACTCTGTAAAATGTAGTTTAAAAAATGATAGCTATATGTCTTCAAATAATATTTTGACGAGCAGACTCATTGATTAAGGACTCAACAATTTCTCAGTAACGCTAATCTGAAAGGATGGGTCAGAAATTTTGCTCAGGTTGACAGATTAACTCCTCACAATGCAGAGATTTGACTGAAGTCTAAGTTAAACAGGTCAAACAAAGACATCTCTTCCAGATATGGCATTAAGGCAGTGCATGACATTAGATCAGTGGTGATCAGAACTCATGATTTAATGCTGCCATCACTTTGTGGACAGCAGACATGGCATTTATGAAGTGATTCTCAGAATCGAGTTACTTTTCTTTTAAATGTAATGGTTTAATTTTCGTTTGATCAGATGAGATTATGTTTGGCACATTTGCAGCAGTCTGTCCCCTGTCATTAAGTCAGGAATGGTTATCTAACTGTAACATGGAGGCCTCGCTGATCATCCTGGCAAAGTTTTCCTATTTCCCAAATAAAAATGGATGATCTATTTCCAGATAGGTTAGCCATAAAAGTATCAGAAGCTTGAAAATGCAATAAAAAAA
This sequence comes from Menidia beryllina, assembly GCA_013363375.1. Classification (NCBI taxonomy): domain Eukaryota; kingdom Metazoa; phylum Chordata; class Actinopteri; order Atheriniformes; family Atherinopsidae; genus Menidia; species Menidia beryllina. The sequence continues at coordinate 3,011,415 of JABUIW010000031.1, read as the reverse complement.
ATAGTCCCGGTGCTCTAAACTTTCATTTAGGTATGTTTTTAAAAGGTAATAGAAAACAAATGTATTGGCTTTATCCGTGTAGTGTGACTTAATATATTTGTAAAAAGGGCACATGAAAGATGTACACAAGTTCAATGGATACCTAGTCCAGTCCCCAACTTCCTGTGACTAACACTGCGTGCTAGACAAACAGGGCATTCTGGTTTCTCCGGTTCAATCAGGCGACATTCTAACGTCTGAAAATGTACTTTTGTATTTTTTTATATTTTTAACATATACCTTTAAACAGCGTTTTATATCAACAAATTCCCTCGTATGAATTTTCAAATTCTATTCATTTAAAGTTTTTTTTTCTAATGTAGTGAGCGTTACAGATATTGTTAAATTGATTTAAAAAAACAAAATCGTTGATGGAGGTTGAGAAGCGTAGACTGCTCCACGGTGTCAACATGGGACTGCCGATTTCCTGCCCTTCAAAATAAAGCAACCAGTGATATCCCGTATTGAATGAAGGCGTGATAACATTTTGTAATCATGCTATTAGTATTTTTTTCAAAAATATTATCCCACTGAAATACTCGATGGTGGATATAGAACACTTATAAAAATCTGAAATCCTACAAAAGCAAAAAAATACTTTCCCTTTACACTTATTCCGAAGGTAATAACCTGACTTCCGCTAATGATCCCATGACTTCCGCATAGCTTGACAGAGTGGACGTCATCGATGCCTGAGACAGTCCAGCTCACTGCACTCTCAATCGAAAGACCTAGCGGTTGGCTAGCAGCTAGCATACAATAGCTTCCACTTTAAGAGGGAATTCTCTTGTTGTATTTGTGCAAAAAATCTCCAAGGAGCTTTGTCCGCGATAAAATGAAGGAGCGGATACCCTTTAGTTTTGTGCTGGTCTATTTGCTTGTGGCGTATTCCTGTTCGTGCTCGGCGTTTTATCTTCCGGGTTTAGCCCCAGTGAGTTTTTGTGAACCGGGCAGTGGTGGCGAAGATTGTCAGGTATGGCTATCAGCGAGTCAAAATTCTTACTAAAATTGATTTTAAAAATCTATAATGTGAATTCGTGTGTTAAGGCAATCATTTCATTCTAATGTTGGTAGCTATCTAGTGTCCGCCATGGCCCAGGCTCTTGCCTAGAACCCGGGCACTGGCATAATATTCAGAAACATCGCAAATAGCTCCTCTATGCTCTCACTGTTTTTTTCTAAGGGCATTTCTATTGACTTTTTTAATTAGAGTTTGCCATGCATCTTATTAAATCGAGCCTCATTCAAGTGGTGAATGATGAGTGATCATAGCTACCATTGTGCTAATTTATCCTGCTGGCGATGTCAAGGAAAAGTTGGAATGTAGGACCAGGAAGCATCAAATTCTCTCTCACTCAGTCCGTATAAAACAGTAACATGTTTGTTGATTTGACTCCGAAACTCTACCCTTTACAGACAGACATTCAGCTCTTTGTCAATCGGTTGGACTCGGTGGAGTCAGTGCTGCCTTATGAATATGATGTGTAAGTTCTTTTCTGACATTTCATGACATTTTATTTGCAACCGTATGTTTTCTGCTTCAATGTTAACGTTTTCAAGGACAAAACAATGTGCCAATCTGTTAAAGGTTCGATTTTTGCAAAGATGCCAAGGAGATGAGGCCTTCTGAAAACCTTGGACAGGTGCTCTTTGGTGAGCGAATTGAATCTTCACCATACAAGGTAAGTGTATGTAGGGTGGCCGTGGCTTTGCTCATTTTATCCTGATTTGTTTGGGGCACAGTCTTAAATGTCTTGCCTTTACAGTTCCAGTTTAAACAAGATGTGAAATGCAAAGCAGTGTGCACCAAAAACTACAAGAAAGGCGAAAAGGAAGATTCCTCCAAACTAGACTTCCTTAAGATGGGAATGCAGCTGAACTATCAGCACCACTGGTCAGTGGATGTATTCATTCATATCACTATCGATTTGGTGAAGAAATAATTTTTTTTTTTGTTTACTAACCAAACCATTTTTCCAGGATCATTGACAACATGCCAGTGACATGGTGCTATGATGTTGAAGATGGTCAGAAGTACTGCAACCCTGGCTTCCCCATTGGCTGCCTTGTTACCGTAGATGGTAGAGCTAAAGATGCCTGTGTTATTAATGTGAGTTGTGGTTTCTGAGTTGAGTTTTATTCTCCTTTTTGTTTTTTGTGTTTCTGAGCACCCTCATAAAATTTCCTGATGGCAGATGCTTGTAAAGTGAGGCGATATGAGTCATCTTTAATTAAAAAAAATGTTTTATCCATAGTGATATATGTGTTTACTTATGTGTTTAGTTATTTTACGAATCATACACATTGCACTTCTGTGAGCACAGAACAAGCAGAATCGTGTAATTTATTTAGTGGTGATAATCGATGTCCTTTAGCCAATACATCTTAATGTAAATATCAGGTTATGCTGTGGAGCAGCGGAATTATGACCAATTTCACGATTGTCACACTTATCTAAAAGTAACATCTAATAAGTAGGTAGAATGTGGGTATCTGATAGAAATGTAATGAATGTTTAAAAAAACAAACAAAAACATTATTTTATGTGCACACCTTTTCAGGCACAGAATTGAAGAAGTTCAGTTTCTGTGATTAGAATTGAAGCTGGAGGTCACATTGATTTATTATCTTTGTTTGCCTATTTCAGTCTGAGTTCAACAAAAAGAACACGTTTTACGTCTTCAATCATGTGGACATCAAGATCACTTACCACAGTGGTGCATCAGAAGGGTGGAGAGGTGCACGGTTGGTTGCTGCTACTCTTGAACCCAAGAGGTAAATGTCAATCTTTAAAACAGGAAGCTTTCATAACTTAAACTAATTCACCTCAACTTATTAAAATACAATGTCAACTGTCAAACTGAAATGAAGGTGACTTTAAGTGTTTTTTTATGCTTTGTTGATGATAGCATCAAACAAACTGATGAGAAAAACGTAAATTGTGATGGAGGTAACCCAATGGAGGTCCCAGGAGATTTTGACAGTGACGTGTCAGTGGTTTACACCTACTCTGTCAGTTTTACGGTGAGTCTCCAAAATACGTAATTGGCTTAATGTTAGTAAAATGTAAACATACATTTCCATTCTTATATTTCATGATATTTCATCTATCTGTATTGTGTTTCCTGTTCAATGTTCTTACAGGAAGACAATTCTATCAAGTGGGCCTCTAGATGGGACTACATCCTGGTCTCAATGCCCCACACTAACATCCAGTGGTTCAGGTTTGACGATACTTCTTACATTTCACCAGACATAGGAGCTTTTTGCCTTAATTTCTAATTCTAATTTGGGGTGTGTTTGTTTTCCAGCATCATGAATTCCCTTGTCATTGTGCTCTTCCTGTCTGGGATGGTTGCCATGATTATGTTGAGAACCCTGCACAAGGACATTGCCAGATATAATCAGGTCGACCAGGTAAAGTCATCATTGGCCACTTGATTCACATATGAGTGAGGATCAGTGATTGAAGGGTACAGTGAATGTATTTGTGCAGTTTTGAGTTTTAGTTAAAACCTCATAAATCCATGTCAGCAGCTTCATAGTTGCTACTTTGTAGTTGTATTATTAGATTTGAACTGAACTGCACTCAAACGCATTAAAGGTTGAGGTTTTGACCTGCTGATGCTTTGTTCTTGACACCAGTTATGTAGCTAATGGTTTAACTGCAGTGTCACACCCCAGCCAGCACAGCACTGTGAATTATGACTATTTTGCTGCAATTCACAGGAAGACTTGGTAAAGTTTGCATCGACAAAGGAAAAATCTACATTATATGTAAGCGTAATGAAAGAAATTATGAAGAAAACTTTTTTTGTTTTTTGTTTTTGGTAATCAAATCAGGTCTCTGGGTGTTTATGATTTTTGTTAAAGTGTAAAATGTGGTGTGAGGTCAAAATTTACTGGAAGTTCTATTTCTAAAACTAAGACTACATTTCCCATACCACTTTTTACAACTTGTGGTTCCTTTGCCTTGCTAGCAGGTGTCAGGTTGTAAAGTAGCATTAACTGACTGGTGGTTGGTCTCCCTTTATTTCCGTTTATTTGCCGATGTTTAGTGCTTCCTTGACCCCCTTCTCTGGCTCTCTCTGCAGGAAGATGCTCAGGAGGAGTCAGGATGGAAGCAGGTGCACGGGGATGTTTTCCGCCCTCCCAGGAAAGGAATGTTGCTCTCTGTTTTCCTTGGACAGGGCACACAGATCTTCATCATGACCTTCATCACTCTCTGTAAGCGCCGTTTGACATTATTTAGTCAACAAGCTGAATCTCATACTGTCGACTTCTGTGCTTTTACTCAGTGTGGCAAATAACTTGTACAATCTAAAAGAAGTTCTGTTATTTACTCCTTTTGCGTGACAAGAGGTCATTCTGACACCCTCTCTAATCCTGTATTAGATAAGTTTTCAAACAAGTGCTAAAGTAAAACACAGATAGTCTCTGAGGGGAGAGGAAGTTCATGGATGGGGTAAAGTAGCCTTTTGTGTCTTGCGCATGTTTTTTCAAATTTTTTTGTTTGTTAACCAAAGTAGTTCCTGCACTGGTTCAGGTGTCGTGGCCGAGCCAGGTCCACCATGTGTGGTTAGCTTTCCCTGTATATCTGTAAAGGACAGTAGACCATGGACTTCCATCTGCACATTTAATTTAATCGTCCTGCCCAAAGTATTTTTCATCATACCCCAACTATTTATAAATCAGTTTTATTATTTATTATTATTTTTAAAGTTTTATTTCAGAGCTAAATACTGACATTTGGTTTATATCAGTGTTGCACATCATGCATTATAACTGTACCTGTGAAATGAGTATGACAGAATATGCGCAAATTAACCAACTCAAATTTTTATCCCCAAAACATACAAGGCATTGTAAAAGATGTTTCTCCACAGCCTTGTGTGCCTCAAAGAAGACATTTTCTAGCTCATTATAGTTGCACAGGACTGACTTAAAAGCAACAGAAAGGAGGTTTTCTGTATTCAGTCGTGCTTATACGTTTGTTTTAACTGCTGAATATTTGGGCTTCGTAGTTCTGGCCTGCCTGGGCTTCCTGTCTCCAGCCAACAGAGGGGCTCTCATGACCTGTGCTGTGGTGCTGTGGGTCCTGCTGGGCACACCGGCCGGCTACGTGTCTGCACGTCTTTATAAAAGTGAGAGTCTAGTCGAGTCGATTCCACATTTTGGTCATAAAAGGCTGTGTCAGTGCTCCTGTAATGTTGCTGTCGTTCTTGTCCCTTTTTGCTATCAGCATTTGGAGGTGAAAAGTGGAAGACAAACGTGTTGCTGACAGCACTCTTGTGCCCAGGGTATGTTCACCATCCATATTTTGGTAGTTTATCGTGTAATGTATTCTGTAGCCTTGCTGGCTTCTGATTACATACACGTGGCAACTTTTTTGTCACCTTTCTTTGTCCTCATTCTTTCCTCAGGATTGTATTTGCAGACTTCTTCCTGATGAACCTGATCCTTTGGGTGGAGGGGTCCTCAGCAGCCATCCCCTTTGGCACTCTGGTGGCCATTTTGGCTCTGTGGTTTGGAATCTCTGTGCCCCTCACCTTCATTGGTGCCTACTTTGGATTTAAGAAACCTGTGAGTTTGGCTGCCTAATATGACAGGAAGACACTAAAAATGATTTGCTTGTTGACTAAATGCATGTTTGACACTTGGGTATCAACAAGTCTTTGCTTTTGTCCGATCCTGCGCAGGCAATTGAACAACCAGTTCGAACAAACCAAATCCCCCGTCAAATTCCAGAGCAGTCCTTCTTCACCAAACCCATCCCTGGTATTGTCATGGGTGGGATCCTGCCCTTTGGCTGCATTTTCATCCAGCTTTTCTTCATTCTCAACAGCATTTGGTGAGATAACAAGAATGCAGATTTTCCTGATCTGATCCTGTTCTGTAAACCCTTCTTTTGTTTAACGTATAGTTGTTGAGCTGTATTGTACTCTGAGTCACCTGTAGCCTCAGGCCCGTTTATGTATATTATTTTCAGGTATGGTTGTCATGTTTTTTTTTTATTATTCTATTTTTAGGTCTCATCAAATGTACTACATGTTTGGATTCTTGTTCCTGGTTTTCATTATTCTGCTCATCACCTGCTCTGAAGCCACGATTCTGCTGTGCTACTTCCACCTTTGCGCAGAGGTAACTGGACGCCGACTGAATTCCACCGACCCTCTTTGCTGGATTCTAACATGCCGTGTTTTATTCTGTGTATCCAGGATTACCACTGGTGGTGGCGTTCCTTCCTGACCAGCGGCTTCACTGCGGTCTATTTGTTCATCTATGCCGTGCACTACTTCTTCTCAAAGCTGCAGATAATTGGAGCGGCCAGTACCATACTGTACTTTGGATACACTATGATTATGGTCCTCATCTTCTTCCTTTTCACTGGTAAGTCATTCATTTTTTCCTTAAAGGATCAAATCTTTTAGAGTTATTTTTCTACTTGCTTCTGCCCATTAAAAATATGTCAACCTGTTAATGGTTTAGTATTAAAAGGGACCCTAGATTTGGATGAATTATGTTAGAGGAAAAAACTGCTGCAAGGCAGCATTTCCTTAATGTTTGCCTTAATGCCTTCAACGTTGGCACCGTAGCTCGTCAGACAGGACAGGAAGTTAGTTTATGAGCATCATCACCGGCCGTTAGTTATGCTGTGGAGGGAGGATGTGGGATCCTGTTCATCAGGAAGCTGTCCCCAGACGCAACTGCACACCTTGTTTGGTTTACTTCCAAAGACCAATCCTGGCCTGTTTGTTTTGTGTGCTGTGTTCACCTTGAGTCTCTGAACTTTTCTAACAATTAGATGAAGGTGAATTGGGGGTCAAATGTCCCTCTCTCTCAGGTCTGGTTTCGCACATGTACCACAGCCTCTGTTGTTTGACAAGCCAGAGCTTTTATCATGACTATAATCTCCTAGGATTTGTTTTCTGTTGCTCCCACTTCCTGGTTTCTAAGGATAGTAAGTCAGTATGAACAAGGCGTGTAAGGTTTTCTTTGCCGTCTCAATTTACCTGTTCTTACTTAGCAGGTGTTTTCCTCTGGGTGCACGGCTCAAAGCTCAATACAGACGCTATCATAAAGACGAGATGACAACATCACAGCGTCTTTTTTAAAGCTCAATTAAGGACACTTTTTGTTTGTGGTTATAAATTTTTATGGCGCTGTTGAGCCTCTCTTGCACTTCGGCTCAAATGAGCCGCCGTGTGCAAGAAGAGGATCATTTTCGATATTTAATAATGGGTAAATATTCATCTTCGGCAAAATGCTGGAAGGAACACCCCCCCCCGATGTCACATGATGACATGCTCTCTGTCGTTAGGCCAGATAAACGTTAGCTGGTAGCAGCAGTGTTCGGCAATTCCATAAGAAAGAACTTTAAGTAGCGAGAGGATAGACGTCAAAAGATTATCACCGTGACATAATCCAAGGATTCACCAAAAAGATTATCAGTTTCCCTCCTTGCTTCTAGTTTTGATCTGAATAATCCTAATCCTCCTCATTTTCTTTATGAACTTTTTTATTTAGCCGTCTGTCTCCCTCATTTGGACCCAACTTTGATCACAGATTTTCTCGGGTTACGGCTTCGTGTGTGACCCTCATTTAGCAGTCTGATCGGACTTTTATATTCAGATGAACTGCTTTGGAGTTTTGACCTATCTGGCTTATCAACACAGCAGAGCTCTGGCAAACATATTCTTTTCTTGACATAAGGAGGGTTGGTAGATGTTTCTTTGGAATCTTTCAGATTGCCGTTCCAACCCAACCGAAACACTGTATTTATTTATTTATTTTTCTTTTATGCTTTGAAACCTTTTGCTCCTTCTGTTTTCTTGACTTGAGCCGAGCAGCCTGACTTAAAAAACCTAAAATACTTTAGCCTTTTATATATTTTTTGTATATTGCGTGCTTTATGGCTGACACATTTGTCTTGTTCGTCTTCTTTATTTATTTATTTTTTAATAATCTCTCCATCATGTCTTCTATTCTTAGGTACAATTGGCTTCTTCGCTTGCTTCTGGTTTGTAAATAAGATCTACAGTGTGGTCAAAGTGGACTAGAGCACTGGAGGAAGGACTAACTCCTTGCTGTCTGGGCACTGGGCTCCCCCGCGCTGCCTGTGTCATAAATCGGTTTGAATTGACCTGGACTGAAACCATCACTTATGATAGAAAAACCCCGCAGAGCAGAGCCCGTCCTCTTTTGTGCTTTGAACCTCTGTTGCTCGTCTTTTCTTTCTTAAAAAAAAATATATATATCAGTTTGTGTTCACTGTTGAGCAGTAATATTTTGAATGGGGCCTTTGAAATCAGTGTGGGCTCCAGCGATCAAACTTCCACCATGAGTTACAACCACGTTTGCTCTCTGGGATGTTTCATTTTCTGAAGAAATCAAAATATTCATTATTTTGCTTTCTCGATCCTTTCGTGGCTAAATGTTCCGATTTTTCATTACCTGTTCTGTAATGATGAAAACTTGTGTACATATATTGTATAAAGAGGGGGGAAAGTGACAGGAAGCTTCATTAAGATTGTCACCGTTGTGCAATCATCCTTTGAATTTTTTTCTTTCATTTATCTTGGTTTTTTTAAGGTCAATTTGGGCAATAATCCCTTAAATATCAGCTTGTATTGTAGTCGAAACATAAAAACACTGATGTTACTATGACATATGTCCATTTTCTTGAATTTAAGTTTGCGTAGAATAGAAGGCTACTCGTGGCTAACAGGCATATCTGTATCATAGAGCTGCTATGGCTGCAGTGTGTTGCTTTTTAAGGAAGGTTTATCTTTATTGTTTTTGGTCACGAAAATGACTCCCACCAAGTTAATCATGACACAGTCCATGAGATTGCAGATGATGTGCATGTGCTCCACAGAGATGCAAATGCATTGTTGGGCTGGTAGTTACATTTAACACTGCAGCAGTGAGACGTCTTCTTTAAAGCTGATAACAGTTTTACAAATAAATTGAATTAATTCAAATTGAAAGCCATGTTATTGTCTTCGGGCCTTTAGAGTGAATGTTAACCACAACTTATATCCCTTTTCTATTTGTGTCAGGGTCCAGCCTCTAGGATTAATTATATATGCAAAAAACGGACGGAAAAATTAGGTTCTACCTCCGGTCTTTATTTAAAAGAGCAACAAAGCAACGTCAACACACTGAATATTTCATTCGGATTGGTTTGAGTCTCGGCTCTCATCCAGAGTATCAACTCTTCCTCCTGTTTTAACGCTGGTGTAAGTCAATGGGTGCAGCCACACACTCACACTGGTGCTCAATTTACTGGCCAGTTGTAAAAACGGAGCTCAATAAAAACATGCACCATTGGTATAATTTAGTTTTATTTCACAACCAACAGAAATTAAATATTCAAACCCAAAACCATACAAAAGCACATAATGATTCACAAAAGTAAGAAGTTCTAAAAGACATCGACCCCCATAATATACATTGTTCTATAGTCCGACAAACCTAAATATGATTGTGATTGTCAACTATGACTCTATAGATTGGATTGGATTTCTCCAGTCACTTGTAGTAAAAGTGAGGTTCATAATGAAGGCAGGTCTAAACTATTACTTAATACTAAGAAGAGGAATGATGCCCTAAACACCTCGGCTCAGTCTTCCAAACGTTTTCTTTTATTTTTTTTCCAAGTTCCCATAAAACTGACAATAAACACACAAGTTTAAAATAATGCACACATTGTTACCCTGCCGAGAATCATGACAAACATTTAATCCTTAATAGACACTGATCCTATCTGTGATTTGAAGCAAATTCTTTCTTTATTCTTATCTTAAAAATGCGCATCAGGAGGCATCTTTACTAATCTACATGCTGAATGAATGTAGGAAAACTGTTACATAAGCTCTTCTGGCATGCAGCCTACGTTAAAAACTGGTGGACAGAGTCCACTGTATATGTGTTATATTTTTATCACAGCTTGCTCTTGTTGCGCTGTGGTGTTTTAAACAAAAATACTCTGCATCCTCACAGAAAGGCGGATGCTACGAAGGCAGCAGATACCGTCCAAATTTGGCACACTGATGTAGGAGGAGGTAAAAATGTTCTACAGTCAGTCTTTACTTTAAGAAAACAAAGACTAAGACAAATGTGTAAGTTTGACCATCCCATCATTAATAGGGAGTCGCTAAGACTTCAGTGTTCTGTAACTGACAGGCACAATGAATCAATAAATTCCTACTTATTCATCGAGAAGGCGCTTCAAGACTATGAACAGTTACTGCAACATGGAATGTAGTCACAAGAACTGAGATGAGTACTTCAGTTTTTTTTTTCTTCCAGCAAGACCCTGAGTTCATAAATCGCAAATGAAGGTTGCTTGCACAAAAGGACAACAGGCCTCTGCTCCACACACAAGATCATAACCCAGAGTGCTTTAAAGGAACCTCAGTAGTTGTGCGGATACTGCAGACGAATACATAATCTATGGCCTGTATGAGAATGAACAAGTCGGAATGACATAGCAGTGCTTTTTTCCCCTCTGTACACAGCAAGACTTAGATCAATTACACTTTCAGAGGCCCATTTTAACCAACAGTAGCAAGAACAATATTGCATACATCTAAAGATGAAGGTTTTACAGACAACGTGACGGCTACACACGCAGGTACGTATAGCCCGCCTTAAAAATACATCTTTTATTCTAAAACTGTCTTTTGTTTTCTCCAACGGCTGGTTCTATTAAAAAATAATAAATAATAATGCAACAGGAACCAGAGCCATTTTCCCCTTTACATATATCGTAACGTTTCTCTTAAAACAAAGCTATTTGTGATCAGTTAGAACATGCCTATTCCTGGCTTTAGGATTAACAATCCTGCCGTCTAGTTTCAATAGATTTGAACACGCCGCTGGACTAACTCGAGTAAGAGCACGTGTTCTATAATTAAGCGAATGCTCCGGCTTGCTCATGTGCTTTGCCTGCTGTGGACGGGGAGCTCCCTCTCAGAGCTGACGCTGGTGGAGGTGGTCTCTTTCCGACTGTCCCTCGACTTCCTCTCAAAGGTCGGCGAGGAGGAGGTCGTGCACTCTTCCCAGGTCTGCAGGGGGAAGACCCGAGCGGCCAGACTGGGGAGGCGGGGGTGCGCGCCGGAGCGGCCCTCCGTGGTGGTGAAGCAGCTCTCCACGCCGGAGCTCTGGTTGGGCCGTCCCTGTTTGCAGAGCAGCCCGCAGAGCAAAGCCAGGAATTCCTTCCTCACGCTACGATGCATGTAGCCATAAATGTAAGGGTGTAGGCAGCATTGTAGAAAGAAGAGCACGAGGGACAAGGAGGATAACCACGGAGGCACGGCCGCCTTCGAGTTCATCGATATGATGTTGAGAATGCTGTACGGGCCCATGCTGAAGATATACGAAGCCATGATGACGAACACAACCCGAGCTGCCTTACAGTGGTAGTGGAAGCGTCTGTGCCTGACCCGGACGGGGTATCTCCTGGCCGCGCAGGGGCCTTCGGACGGACTGGCTTGCTGTGCATTGGGCTGCCGCTGCGGACTGCTGGAACCCTGGAAGTCCTGCGGACAGGGCTGGGAGTAGGACTGGGTTTGTATGGGGTGCACCAGAGCGTTCTGCCTTCTGGCGGCTCGGAACACCATCCAGTAACAGCCGAGCATGATGAGCACGGGCAGCCAGAAGGAGAAGGTGGACACCACGGCCGAGTAGGACAGACTGGAGGACCACACCACCGTGCAGACCTTCTGGTGCCGGTCGAAGTCGATGGCGCCCCAGCCGTAGAGCGGCGGGGTGCTCTGGAGAAAGCTCAGCACCCAGGTGCAGACGATGAGGTTGGTGCCCAGGTGCGGAGTCATGCGGGTCGGATAGGACAGAGGGTGGATAATGGCCAGGTAGCGGTCCACAGAGACCACTATGATGGTGTTGACCCCGGCGAACGCGAACAGGTGCATGAGAACCACCAGGGCCTGGCACAGGCGGGAATCCAAGGGCCAGACGCCCGGCACGGTCGCCGCGATCGCGAAGGGCATGACCAGTATGGTCTGGAGCAGGTCGGCCAGGAGCAGGTTGAGGACGAAGCGGTTGGCCACGTGAAGGAGCTGAGGCTTTCTCTGGAACACCAGCAGAACGACCACATTCCCGAACAAGGACAAGCACACGATCAGGGTGATGAGCACCATCTTCACCGCGCTGTTGACCGTGGAGGACCAGGCCGGGTCCCGGCCGGAGCCGGTCCAGCCCAGCTCCCGGGCAACGCCGGTGAAATTGGCGCCCTTGCCGTGCGCCTGAGAACCTGACATTGTAGGCCTATGTCTGGCATCCGGCAGAGCGGCGGCACACGGTCAGGTTAATCCCATCCTCCCCAGGAGAGAAAGCCAGTCCATTTCGCTCTGTAGCGGGTGAGGACCAGGAGCTGGTTTGATAGTTTTTGAATGATTTTTTCTTGTAGATTTCAGGGGGAACAATCACCAAGCATCTCCCATTGTTCTAACAAAGCTCTCTATCTTACTTGGCACGTCATCCTTAACACGTGAAAGCACTCCACGCATCTCATCCACCAGACGCTGAAGATGCCCGGCCCCGATTCTCTGCTCATAATGACGAATCCCCGGAGGCTTCACCCTCCACGCAGGCCCCTCTTCCCCCGCGGCTCACATCACATCTGCCGACTGGAACATGGAATCCGGGTGACGGAAGATGCCACCGGCGTCGACGGCGGACGTCCGCGCAACGGCGGAGATCTGGGATGGCTAATCTCATCACAGACGCGTAATACCTTCAGATGAGAGCCGCGATCGTTCGCCAAATTCGGCTCCCTCTCGCGCGCTCGGTTTCCATCGCCTTGCCCCCCGTTTCAGCCTCAGCACCAGTCATCGGCAGGCAGCGGGTTTTTTTTTTTCTTTTCTCTCCTCTCTCTTCACGGCTCAGGGACGCAGCACGTCTTCGCCCAGCGGGGGTCTCTCATCCAGACGAGCGCGTTTCTCCGCCGCTGCTCTTTTTTTTTTCTCTCTCGCGGATTTCAGGGCGGATCAGACATTTATTATTTCATTATCAGCTTTGATTCCCCTCTCAGCAGTCTTAGGCTACTTACGGTCGGGTCCTGTCTCCGACGTGTCAGGGGGGGAAAAAAGAGAAGAGAAAATAACAACGACACCTGCACAGAAATGTCCCCCCTTCTACCCCCCCCCCCCTCCCCCCCCCCTCCCGCTCCCCACCCCCCCCCCCCTCCCCCTCCCCCCCCCCCCCCACCCACCCCAGTTGTTGTGAATGTGTCGGTGCCTCTCTCATTCCCACATGACACACAGTAAACGTGGCTGAGATTTTCTGTAACATATATTGCAGTGAAAAAGAAGAGCAAAAGGCATCCTTGGGGATGAAGAATGATGCTTTTGTTTATAAGATCATTCATTTTTGTAGGTTCGACATGAAAACCATTTTGCCTTCCTGTTGATTACCCCTGAAAGGTTATTTATTTTGCATTTCACTACAGAATCAGTGTGATGGCAAATCTCGTTGGTAACAAGTCAATAGGATCTGACATCTGAGAGAAAATAGTCCTGAAGTTGGCCTCCATTGCATCTTCTTGGGGAGCCAAGCTCTAGCTTTCGAAATAGGTTTAGTCAAAACTGGAAATACTCAACTTCTACATTTTTCTTGCTACAAATGTGTAATGGGTAGAATTTGAGGGTGAACTAGCGATGATCTACTCTGGTCTGTCTGACTTATATGTATGGGAGCCTCATATAAAATCATGAGATTGCCAAGCACCATATCACTCTTGCAGCTGGAGATGGACCCTAACATTAATTAAGTTCATATTCTAGCATACTCAGTTGTATTCGTCTATCTTTCTGTGCACTGATCAGCCTGACAGCTTTATGATGAGAAAGAGATACTTCCCTTCTTTCTACCTGCCAAACATTAGGCAAGGTCACCCCATTTTGTTCCAAAAGATAAAGAGCACTGTTAAAAATAAAATTCGAAAAGTGATATACCATAAAATGCATCGTTGATGAGGTAAGAAGAAGAGATGGACATTGCCAGATTAAAACAGAAATATTCAGATAATTTGCAGCATGACAAACACCCATCGACAACAATATCTAGGATTGTGAAGTAAAAATCATTTAGAAACCCCATCTTGAATGCTTTTCTTTGGATACCAGCGGACATTTGTGCAAGCTACCATTTTTACTGTTGTAAATGCAAAAAGTGCCTCAACATTTAAGCCTTTGGAGTAAAAAAAGGACCTCATTGAGATGCATGGAAAACAAAAGCAGCCCTGCATTGTGCAATCCAATTAGTCCGTGGCTTACATGGCCCACTAATCAACACTCATAATTAGCCATTTTATTTCAAGTCTTTGCTCTACCCTAGCTATCAAAAACCCCTTTGATGTGATTCTTGAACACCCTGTGTTTTAGATTTAGATTGCAAATGAAATGCTGGTGACCACAAAAGAGTGGGGAGATGTTTCCCATTTCCTATGAATGGCCTCTGGTTCAAAGAGAGACCCACAGGCCTCCTGTCCCATGAGATTATTAGACATGCAGTACTGTATGAATGCTCTCAGTGGCCTGAAGTGCTGTTGCCTCTGGCTCTGTCATTCAGAGTCCCTCTCATTTAATGACATGTGTGAGCTAACAATGTTAACCACTCAATGGCCGGTCGACCACATTAAAACATATTGATTTGGATATGCAGTTTTGGAAACTGCCAAAGTATAAACTGTACTGGAAAATCTTAATTTTTATGATTGGAATTTAACAAAAGTACAAGCTTAAACCTTTTCATACTCATGACACCATTTGAACAAAGATGTGTGTGTGTGTATATATATATATTCAAGTAGGAATAAGCCTTATACAGAAGTAAATGGCAGAGTGGGTGTTTTAACCATTCAATATATGACGTTTTCATTGGGCCACTAGATGGCAGAACAAGATGATTCAGGGAGCCTGTTCATTTATTTAAACAATGTTGTGGTTGGCAAGAATACAGTTACTGATTGTCCACTTTCTATTAACTTTCATTAGAATCTGGTAGAATAAAGTATTTATTTATTTATTTATTTCCTTTACTGTTGACCGTCAAATTTGAGAATTGTGTTCCACACCTGAGTTTAAACCAATGACCATTTTTTAATTGACCAGTGAGCTACAAATAGCCTATAGTACTGTATTTTATTGCTGGACTGTTCTGGGATTTATTCATTTATCTACAGTGAGAGAGTTTTCCATACAGTGTAGAAACAAAACAACGCAACGAGTTACATATATCACAATTTTTTTTAGAAAAGTTTCAGATAATACATGTTTGACAATAGTTGAAACAGGAGACCTGTGATGGACTGACGACCTGTCAGATAAAATTTCAAACTCTTTTTTGGTAGTCATCACTGCACTTCCCCAGGACTAAAGACAAAAGAGACCATTCGGCTTGTGGAGAGCTGTCCATTTCAAAGCCTGCATCTCTGATGGTATTGAGCTGCATTGGTACCTACAGAAGTGGTTAACTGCACATCTGGAAAATCTTCACACTGAAAGGTATGTACAGATTTCAGAGCAACAAATGTTACCATCCATAAGATGGATTGTTAAGGCATGACGTTAAAGACTCACTGCATTAGTATTTTGCAAAAATATAGAAAATAGAACAGATTTCACATATGTAAAACTGAAAGTCAGTTTTAAGAGTCATCTTGAAAACCACATCCAGCACATGGCTGTAAGTTCGTATTCTGCTGTGCAAAGAAAAGCGAAATATAAACAAAATCCAGAAATGCTGCCTTTTCTCTGGGCCTCAGATAATTTGAAATGGACTAAGGCAAAGTGGGGGCTGTCCTCAGATGCAAAATCCTTTCAGCGAGTGCTTAGTTGATGCAACCCTTGGTAAACATGGCCCTGTCCCCGCTTTTTGAGACATGTTTCTTGAATTAAATCCAACTGAGCAAATGCTTTTGCATAAACGGTAACCTTTCTGGGTTTAACATTTAATATGTTGTCTTTGTAGTTCTAATCATATGACAGGCTCAAATATTTAGAATGATTTCAGTTGCTTTTATTAAAGCTAAACTTTCCTGAGCACTTGCACAGTTTACTTAGACATAGACATTTCATGCGATCCATTTTGGGTGTTTTATACTGTTTAGAGATTTTAAGGAGGTAGTGGATATTTTTCCCTGAAATCAGAAGACAGAAGAATGCTGACAAGCTTCACATGGCCTAAATGTTTTTTTTGTATTTTCAAGGCACATTTGGAGATTTTCCCAATTTGCAATCCATGTAATATTTGATCAAAGTAACAGAGACAGCAAGTCTATAAAGAAATATACATTTAAAAAAAGTTTACTAAATCCTGGCAGCAACTTAGAAATATCAACAGTTACATGACATTACACAGTTACGTGACAGAACAGTTGTTTGTAAAGCGGTATGAAACAATCCATTCGTTATACTATCTTATGCTTAGCAGGGTCGTGAGGTGGCTGGAGACGATTCCAGCTGTCATTTGGTGATTAGCTCCATTTATGTGACCCATTTAAAGTCAAATGTACAGGTTACATCATTCACAACTGCCTGCCAGTCCTAAAAGGCATTGTTTCCAAGGGTCCAGATTACTGTAAATCCATTTTATTGAATTATTTAAAGACAAAACAAGAATATCTTTTCAGGTGGGTTAAATGTGTGTATTTTTCTTTTAGCATGGAAATCTTAGGTCATAATCAGGCCCCAAACGGTAAGATGTCAGTTTGATGGTACACTATGAGCTTATGCTGAGGTTTAAGGAAAGGGCTTTGATTTTAAATTAATCTTCCTTCAAAAGTGAACTTGAATGGAACTTTTTTTTAAACTGGCATTTTTATGCTGTTTCTCGACACAGTATTATATTATTAAGACGTGTATTAGCTGAGAGGATATAATTCCCATCCACATAAAAAGGTGAATATGACACAGTGATTGAGGGTGATTAGCATTTCACGTTTGGTATTAAAAAGAATACAAGGCATTTAAAAATTACTGACAACCATTTCATTTTTTCATATGATTGTGTTCGAGATTAAAAGATTACATCTCTCAAGACCTAAAAAAAAAAATCACCGAAGCCATCAAGATGTTTGATGTAAATCAAACATTCTTTTCTGAGTAGATCACTTTTTAGTGATACAACAGTCAACATGATGTAAAATCTACATTATTTAATCTTGAAATGTCAAAATGAATAAGTTCTCGTCTGGTTCACTTTGAAACAAAATGATGGCGTGACACCAAAAGCTGAACAATGTCCCACATATTTAGATTTATTGATCCAATTATTTTTGAAAGATCTTTCTGGGACCCTTGTCAACTATATTTTTAAACACGCTCTGAGGACAGAAGACTGAACTCAGAGCCTGTCCAACGACAACTCAAACATCTGCATATAGGATGTTCACTCACCTAGCTGAGCTAACCAGCCCATTTTTCATGATTTGAACTTGCCGAGATCAGCAAAACCCCTTTTTTTAACTCATTGTTGGACAGGAAATACTTACCAAGCAATTTATGAAAACAGATTAGGCTTAAAGTAAAGGATAATTCTTATTTTTTTCCCTGTTTTCAGTAACTGAGAGGCTCGTCAGCCTTGTGTCACATGGATGGGAAGTCTTTTTTTAGTCCGATCAAGACCTTTCCAGTGCAAGGGATTCGGCAAGTTCCTGAGCTGAGGAGAAACCCTTAAACTGAAACACATGCGCACGCACGAGTTAGAAAAGCATTGTTGTAGTGGGCGACTGCGAAAGGAAAAATCTCTGTAAACAAACAGATGACAAACAGATTGAGAGCAACCATCACAGCACTTCTCTCTAAAAGGCGCCTTTCATTTTATTGCACAATAGTAGTTGTCTCCGAAGCCCAAACAGTTTAGAAGTAATTACTAGTGTTTTCCCCAGAAGGTGATTACTTTGCCACACTTGGCAGCCATTGTCACCGACCATGCACCACACTCATCAGTCCTACAAAGGGGAGAAGTGCTCGATTGATGATGAGCCTTCTGTGGCTAAGGCAGAATTTAAAAGTACTTGTATGAGGCTCTTTCAGGAGATTAACTTGCAATAAGGGCTACCTGCCATGGACACATTCCCTGTATTCATGGTGCTGGCACAAAGACTTTTTAAGAGGGGCACAGCTGCATGAAAGCAATTGGTGAATGGGGATAATAGTCACAAAAGACAACAAACCTCAAGTGTAAAGAAATAAAGTGTTTTTTAAGATTGGAGGTTTTCATTCAGTGCTAGGCCATTTCTTCTTTTGACCATTGAGGATCCGGCCACTCCACCACCCAAGGCCTCAATCTAATTATTTTAGGACAAGACATGTTATGGTGCAAAGTGGCAAAGATAGAGCACTCCGGACCAAAGTGCGCTTTAATTCGATCTCTCTATTTGACAGATTCCCCTTCAAATGGACGTCACACACCAGTTGACTGGCACAATCGGAGGGCTCCCAGCACGGCCTTGACCCCCTTTGGTCAGCAACACAGAAAAGTACAATATAAGCAAACTCAGAAAGAGACATAAGCAAATTTCTTATTCGCTGCCGCATTTTGCAAAAGGATAAAACTGTGTTAGATTCTCGGTTTATTTTTTGGTCTGTAAGTTGTGGAAATCTTCAAAGGCAGATTAGACCACAGCCACGGGGGCCCCAGCCCTGAATCCATTCATTAAGCAGAAGGAGAGAGAGTGAGAGGGACTGCATGTGTCCTTGCTTGGCTAAATGTGAAAATTGCTCATGCCATTATTTCAGATGAGAAAGTGGGAACTGAATGGATTTGCGTTAATATAACAGACATGGGATACCACATACAGAGAACCAGAGGGGGGGCCAGACTTCTTTGCTTTTGCTCACACAGTGGAAAGGCCCTGACAGGTGTGCTTTTGTACGTGGACGTCTATGTAAGGGTGAGGCAGATTGTGTGTGTGTGCACGGTTGTGTGTTTGCGGATGTGGAATAAACACGGACATGAGGTGTGTTAGTGTGTGGGTTTTGTGGGTGTGTTAAGGCTGTCCACGTTGTACTGCTACGGCTCGGTGAGGAGAGGGGCCTTCTCACTTCGACTTAGTCTGATCATATGGCGGGCCAGGATTCAATGCTGACCTTCACCAGGCTCAGACCTAATGCTACCAGGATGGAAAAAGAAGGGAAAAAAGGAGGGAAAAAGTCTCTCTGTAGACATAATTCACTATTTGTGAATGGAGAACATACCAATTTAAGGAAACGCAGCTATTATTCAGGCTACCATTTTGGTGCTCTCTGTATGGACTAGGTCTAAATTTTGCAAGAAAATCAGCAAACCCAGCTTACATCTCAGCCATCTGGTAAGATTTGTTTTGACTAATTCTATGTCTGTAATTTTTCAATTTATGTTTTACCTTACAAATTCTAAAATCGTACAAGATAAACTATATCTTTTTTTCATCGTGTTTGGTGTCGCAGTGTAAAAGAAAGCCTGTGATGCTCACCATGTCCACAAACTGGCTCCTTTGAAACTTGGGCATTTGGAAGCATGAGCTCTTCAATATCAATATCAGTGCCATGGTCAGTTGATTTAGTGACTTTTAAAGGTCAGAGGTCATCTCAGTTAATTTAGTGATCAGGGATCAGAGAATTATCCCAAAGCCAAATCTGGATAGACTCTTTCCTGCAGGCTTGCTGCCTGAAAAGCGGCATGTATTAATGTGTTTTTCTTAGATTGTATTCTAACATATGTTCTTTCCATATATCTATTAATTGCTATTGAAAAAATGATCCCCCGCCACAATGATTTGTCAGCAGCACTGTGAGCCGTTGGTGTAGTTTTAGACACGACCGCTAGATGTCAGGATTTGACTAGTAACCGTGCCCTTCCACCCACCTCCCCTTTACTGGCACCTGAGGGGGAAACTTGTGAGTGGCCTACACATGGTGTGACAGCTTCCCCAGGAAGCTCTGGTGACATTTGCCTCACTTAATGACACGGGCTAATTAATCATTAGCTGTCCCAGAGGTATTGCTGTTAGAGAGGCTTTGTCATTCCTCTTCCCGGTAGGGGGTCCCAGTCTCTACATGTTATGTATGCATAACTGCCTCATCCCACGCTGCAACATCTTAATTCTCACCCATTTAGCCAGTTTGAGTGAATTACACTTGTTCTTTTACAGTCCATCATTTTGGATAAAGAATCGTTAACTGAGATATCACCTTCGTTTTTCTCAGGCTCTTGCCTGCAACGGTGGGCCTTGGCATTCCTTTGTGAGGTAGGGCCGGGCCCATGTTGTGATCGCCAGCTGTAGTGAAGATGGTTGATTGATCTGATGAGGTCATAGGGGTTTTCGTTTACTACACGAGCAAATGATCTATTATTTTCGTCATGCGTGGTTTTGAAGGAGCTGATGAAATGTTTGGTTTGTGATCTGCAACAGGGTCAATCTGTGTTTTTCTAGAAAATTGAAATGTTTAATTCAGAGTCAGTTTTAGTGAACCTGAGGTGATAAAATATTTTGAATGGGAGTAATTGTCTCTCAGCTCCCAGGGACGTGTGGGTTGTAAGTAATTGCCTCTTACGTGGCAAAACCCTGAAATGTGTAGTCCCCGAAAAAATGTGAGAAAATCTTTTATGAAGGATGGGGAAAAAAAAAACAAATCACGTGCCCTCTGTTGATGTTTGTGCCCCCTACAGCATCATTACTGTCCCACCCCCCACTGAGTTTCAAGGTTGGTCGTAGACACACCAAGCCTATTTGGCATGAAGCGAGAGCTCCAGGTGACGCATGCAGTTTCCCATTTCACACAGCAGAGAGGAGTGTGGGTAAGGCAGTGTGTGCGTGAGGCCATCGGGGTCGCGTGCTGATGAGGGCCTTGGCTGCAGGAGGTCTTTGAAAAATGTTAGAGGTTTTGGGATGAGACTCAAGGTACCCTTGGGATACCATGATCTCTGACACCTGCTTGGTGACCCTTCTGCTTTGTTCTTTGACCTGAGAAGGGTGTGAGTATGAGGAGTTATGGAGTTGGTTTCACAGCTAATACAAAAGTTTAATTTAGTGACTAACCGGAGACTTGGTACAGTCCTTGGTAGCTACTGTCACCACCGTTCACAACCCTTGCTACATTAAGGAGTGTTTTCTTTTCTTATAATGGATATGTTGGTGCAGTGATATCCTGTTTTTAGCTGTCCTGGTTCAGGTGAACAAAAAAAAGATTGACATACAAAAATAAATTTGTTGAAGCTTTTGCAGCTCCGCTCTGGCTGATTGTCCTTTTAATGTCATTGAAATACCATTTGGATTATACTATAATAGAACGATCAGAGGACCTTCTCTTTGCCAAAACCATGAAGTAACTTAAGTCCCAAAGTAACACCGTCTTGGGAAGATGGCAGACGCAGAGCTACATTTACATGCTTTTATTGTTTCCACACTATGTCACCTTGACGAAGCCCTTTGCAACTTCATTTTCTCTGGTACATTTGAAATCCTTTTGTGCAAGACATCTAAGCCTTGACCTTGCAGATGCAGGCTCCGTTTTGCCCCGTTCCTGGCAGGAGGCCTTTGCCGGAGAAACACAAAGAAATAACGAGAAGTTGTCCCTCTCTGGCTACACAAGAGTCTGCTGAACCTTTAAGGTGCTAAGGCAGATCTGCCGGCGTGCCTGCCTTCGTTGTCTGTCTCGAAAAACACCGGGGCGTGTCCCTCCTCCGGGAGTCCCATCGACAGGCCTAAAGTGGTTGCACCACCCTTTCCTCCATAACCATCCCTGATCGCTGTCACCTGCACACATGCAAATGCCCACCCACTCCTACGCGTGCAGACGCGCAAACACTAAACAGGGAGCAGCCAGTGAAAACGCGCCTGACAGTGGCAGCGTTTTGTGCCCGGGAACATACTTAACAATGCACACTTGACACCCGTCCCATCTCAGTAGGAGGTCACAGGAAACAGATGAGGACTAGTCAGGTTGATCGAGGAAACCACAGCCCGCCCGTACCTGCAATGCACCGTGCGCACGCTGCCAACCCCTGAGCTTATTAAGAATGAATCAACAGATTTTTTTTTTTCTTTTTTGTGGAAGGGAATAAGACAGACTTGAAAGCGCTTCTACTATGAAGCCAGTGGCACAGAAAGGGGAGGGTAATCACTTGTCGCTCAGTGCAGTTTCCTCCCTTCTTCATTTATAGAGGGGACAACCAGTCCTCCTCCATCTATCAGGCTTTGTGCATAATGTGCCTTTTCAAGCCGGTAAGTTTGCACTCAAGCCTTCAAGATAACTTAGCGTCTTACCTATTTATTGTGCATAAAAGTAAAACAAACTTTTCTGCTCAAAGCCTTCACAGTTGCAGCCCTTTTGAGGGTATCAGAGGAGGAGTTTGGAATTTCACGTGATCCTCTATCTCCAAGAACCCCGCAATTACATCTGGCACAACTCTGCATGAAGTAACGCTTTATAAGCCTTTGTGCATCACTGCTTTGAAGGGCGGCAGCCTTCTATAAGTTTGCTTTTTGTCCCCCCCCTTCTGTTGTACAGCCCCCCACCCTTCCTTCAATTTTCCCATCCCCCAGCTTGGGACAGAAGACAGAATGTGATGTGTCGTCACACAAAGCCCCAGTGCATTGGACACACCTTGGACAGCACAAAGGATGAAAAGCACGGCAAGGCTTGGACACGCAAGACCACGCTGCCAAGCCCGATAAAGACGCTTCAAAAGTCGAGCAGCGAACAGTGGCCTTCTTCTGTTCTCCTCTCTTCTTTTTCTTCCCAGGGCCCTGCAATGGGCGAAGAAAAGAGAAACTGAAAAGGAGGTTGACTGAGTAAAAAGATATTTTTGTCTTCTTTGCTTTTACCGGCAGGAGACCTCTAAATATGATTTTTGGACAGTGTTGTGTCTACGGCTCAGTAGACGCATAAATGTGCGTGTAAACACCTAGATTAACATTTCCACGTCTGCTAGTATGAGCACAGGATTAACCAAAAACATCCCAGCTTTAGGACGGGCGGCCCATAAATAAACTCTGCTGCCCCATCTTCAATCCCCCTTGTCTCTTCAGCCGTTTGCTTACAGTTGCAAATCGTAAACTACGCTGAATTCAGCCATCTAGTCTGGAGAGGAAGGCTGCTTTATCTCTACCAACGTTTTGCAGATTTGTGGTTCTTCTTAAGGTTTGCTCACAGACACTGTTGTTACTTGTTTTTAGTGTAGACTCGGATGTTTTTTTTGTATGAGGCCAGGAATTATACATTTAAGACAATGTCCCCACAGGTTATTTTTTCATTCTCTTCATTTTTAGTGTACAAAATTATCTAAATATCACAAAACATGACTTTTCACCGGCAAATCCCTCCTCATTCCTTCTGCCTCACTCTCTCTCCATCATTGCCTCATCGAAACAGATGGCGTTTTATGCCGGGCACAATCAGGACTATTCAGCGTCAGGCTGGGCAGGCCCTCCCCACCTGCGCTCAGCCCAATCATAACCTAATGAACACATTGGGAGCAGTCTGTTCCAAATTACTCCCAGTAGGAGACAGGGCTACAGGTAACCCCCCCCCCCCCCCTCTTGCCATCAAACTTTGGCCCTTCCTCTACACCTCTCCTCCTTTGCAACAGTTCCTTGCCCACCCGCCTGAACCAATATTGGCTCCAGCGCTCAGACCCCAACTTTGACTCTTAATCAAATCAAGATTCATATCTCTGTGCTGTCAACATTCCAGCACAGCTGAGGGAGGCTGTGTGTGCAGCAACAAGCGGATAAGTTACATGTGGGGAGATGTGGATTGACAGCTAAAGTGTTTATATGTTGAAACTGAATTGGTTCTATTTGATAAGGCTCTTAAAGCTGTGTTTTTAGTATAGCATGTAGGTCTGTGCTTCAAGCATTAATTGTCTCTCCATCTGTACAGATAGCTGTACAGATGGAGAGACAATACAAATACAGTACGGGCAAAAAGGAGCATTTATTTCCACAGGAAAAGCTTTGGTGTTAACTACACCTTACGTGTCTTTGAGTATACTCAGCATGTTTCCATCTCTTCGGAGACTACCACTCATGAATTCGTGTTTGGGCTGCCGGCCCTGTTATCTTTATGCCGTGGGTTTCCTTCATGCTTTATTCAAGTACTGAACTCAAAAGAGAAAAGCTCCCATTCTTGTTCCTTGGTCAAAACCCCGATGACTTGTATGTAATTGGTCACTGAATAGCCTTTTTCCTGTTCAAGTATTTCGGGACAAGTCAGGGGCAGTTGTGTACTGTGGGCAGTTGACACCAGAAGTGTGCTGTAGTCAAGAGCCCCTGACATTCTGATACATCCTCCAACATCTCATGGGACAAAAGACTGAAACCTTGGCGCCTGCCTCGTCATGTCCCATCAATTGCCGCAGGACCTCAGAAACCGCAGACTTACTAGCAGCTGCGACATGGGTGTCCATCACTGGTTTTGACAGCAGTTCTGCCCCGCTGCTGCCCTTCTACACTGTCCCTCTGGTCAATCTACACCTCAATTGGCCTTGCACTGGTGGGTGAAGCCTGCTCCTTCTGTTGCATGTCAAAAAGAGCCAGGAGCCTCAGAGGAAGTGCAAATATCCTCGAATGGCCTCAATCCAGATGGATGGGCCCATGACAATAGGCCCCGTGCCTGTGGTTTAGGTTTTTTTGTCAGTGAGAAACACAGAGGCCACCACAATAACACTGCAAAATTATGCATGCAGGACAAGTAGCATTGACATGTTAAAGAGCACTGCCAGTTGCTATGATAATTAAGTTAGCTCATTCCGAGGCAGAGAGCTCTGTCTCTTAAACTGGCCTTTAAAGGCATTCTGGTAACATAAGGCTGATTTTAAGACAATAGATATATAGAATGTGAAATAATGAATTCAGTTGCTCACCATTCCTCTGCCCATTTGCCTAACATAGGGCTATAGATCTTAGAGTGAATGCTGCTTGACAGGCTGCCTGTCGAGAAATTTGGTGGCTTTTACTCTCTGGAATTCAGATCACCACATTCTATGAACTCCATTTGGATTTCTTGTGTGTTTTACACTGGTGCCAAACGCTAAATTCTCCTTGTGGAGGCATTCGGGCTTGAACTAACGCTCACAAGCCTGAGATTAAATTCTGTAATATCACATGTGTTATGTGTGAAGATTGACCTGTTTAAGCAAGCAGTAACATCAATGGCATCCCCTCTGTTCGAATTGCTTTCAACTGGGATGTTTGGTTATGTCAAGGGGTGTCTGATCTCCCCTCTGCCTCCATAGGGTCTCAATGAGAGTGACCACTTTGTGTACAGCTGGGGCATGTTTGGCCAGTAAAGTAAAACCAGGAAGCCTTTGAAATTCAACCAAAGTGTCTTCAGTGAAAGGTTGGAAGTTCACTCTTATTTGGAAACTCCAAAGCTTTCTCTTCGGACACCCTGAGCTGGGTCGGAGACAGCGGAAAGCAGTTTTCTTCCTGTGTCCGTGGAACTTTAGGGTTAACTAAAAGTGAGTGAGAGAGTCTCTTGAGCAGGGATTTCACAATCAATACGCCTATGCCTTTAGAAAAATTGTTGCTTGTCTTTTTTACTTTTCATCCATTACATGAAGAATAACTCCTCTGCTGTGGAGGGTTTGTTCTGTGTAGGTGGACCTGCCTGAGCCTTGCGTGCATTCACTTTCATATCTTTGTTAATTGGTGCAAATATGCCACGACAGACAAGCTCTGAGTGAGAAGATTTTAAAATGCGACTCTTGCACTTTGGAGGCAGGTCCTCTGTGTTAACAAGATGCTGGTTAATGGTTTTGCTTTTATGACGGTGGCCGCATGTACAATTAAGCCGCTGTTGAATTTGTCATAAAAATCCCCAGGGGTGCAGGAAATCTTGCAGGAGCCATTTTTACTTTGAGCAGTGGAAAATTAAAACTGTCAAACCTCACACTGTTGTTTTGACATCATTCCAGTGTTTATGGATTTTCCTGTTTGTGGTTGAGGTTTTGGTAGTGCCTCACCTTGTGTTTATATGGGGAACAAAGGTTGTAATGTTTGCACCATGCAGATTGTCCCTTCTGGGAGGTCTTGCCTCCGGTGCTACTTGTTCAGAAACATGTTGCATGTCTGCCATTAATGGATGTCTGGCCTTTACCTTCATTGTTCCTGGGGAGCATAGTTCATATTTCATTAATCTATGGCATAAGCATTCATAAATCTCCCTCCCTGTGGGGTATTTGTGCCTTTCGCATTCCGTCTGCGTTGCATTATGCTATATTTAGGAAGTTATGGCTGATAACCTTACCAGAGATATCAAACAGCGAAATATCAATGCAAGAAACACGGACACAGCCAATGGCGTTGGCAGAATTGGCAGAATTTTGCAGTCGGTGGATGCAACCTGCCGGCAGACCATGCATTCGACTCACGGCAATCACCGTGACAGCAAGAAGAACTAAGCAGCTTCATTTCTTCATTTTCGGGACAACTGAAACGGTATTAAGAATTAATCACTTACAAGGATTACTGAAGTTTTAGGTGGCAGCTTGTTGGCAGAGTGTCATGCACTACAGACATAGCTTAGATAAGCCTGATGTATGATTTACTTGCATGGCCCCGGCGATATCTATGTAGATGAGCCTGGGTGTCGTGGTCCTGCTGTCACCTTCACAACACCAGTTCCCTGAGATGCTTATGGCTCTGTATCTATGCTAATATAGGGATCAGTAGGGAAGAAAGCTCATCTGGCTGGTGCTTTTTTGCTTTATCTTATCACTCTACTTGCCCTGCTCCTGTCTGCACTGCATCACCACATGGCATGCTGCGCACTTTAAAGAAGCGCCGCCTCCACTTACTTCTTCCTCCGTCTGTCACCTTCACACTATTCCTCTACTCCACATTTCCAACAAAACTTTCATCTTTTGCTTTGATTGTGTCAGCTTCTGTAAGACTTTATTAAATCATCACCCAGAGTGAACTAATCATTTCCGCCGCACGTGGCACTGAAATTTCAAGAACTAAGTCTGATGAATTAAGTTTACTGAAATTCCAAAGGCTTTCATTTCTTGGTGCATCGCGGAGAGGCCAAAATCAGAACGAGCTGTCGAAGGCTTAAGTCATATCTGAAGTCCATCCAACAAAGTTGTCTTTTGCATGCAAATTTGGTCAACCATAGGTCAGTCCAGACAGTAAATCCTGTCTGACTTAATAATACCCCCACTTCGTCCAGCTTAGCCTCTTTGTCTCCATCGCACCCTCCCTCCCTGGCATGATTATTTCTTATCATGTATTTATTTGTTTAATCCACCCCTCCCCCCGCAGCACTTGGAGGCCCTACCCCTATGCACGAGCTGCCTGTCTGGCATCCCCCACCTCCTCCTACTATTCCACATCCACCGCCATTGCCATCCCCATCCCCACCCAGCTCCAGCCCAGCGACAATGGGCGGATGTTGCTTGCAGAGCTTCAGAGCTTCATGTGTCGGAAATAAGCCCCTACCTCCTCATTTCATCCTTCCATCCCTCCTACTTGCATGTGGCCACTACTTGCCAGCCTCCATGCACACTATGAATAATGGATGCATTAGTATGCCTGAATATCGTTTTAGAAAGGGGGGTGGGTGTGCTTTAATTCATTATTAATCCCCTAGAAGGCAAAAAAGGCTGTGGATGTTTGGCCGCTCCTAAAACTAGTCTTTCTCGTGGTTGTCTTCCTACTCGTATTGGTAACCAACTCCAACCACCAAAGTTTTCATGTGTCTTTTTTTCTTAACCCCCCCCCCCTCATGCCCCCTCAAATCTCTGCCACATCACATCTGGATGGTCTTGTAATCTGTGATGCCCTTGCATTTGGGGTTAAACTGTGATCCTCATCACCAGACATTTGGATAAGACTGGTTGGGCTGGTTGATTGGGCAGCCGCAGAGCCTCCGACGAGGAAATTTCCACCAGTGCTTTTGGTTCAGGGGCTTAGACGAAGTGAGAGATGTGGGTTTAATGGGGTGGAGGAGCTGGGATAATGGGCCGTTGCACCAAACCTGGTTAGGTAGCTTTAAGTCACATATGTGGGTGGGTGGTGGGGAATTATTTATTTTTAAACCTGGACCACTTTGCTGGGTATTTAGGACATTCTATCACAAAATGGGTTAGAGGGTTGAGAGCGTGTGTTTCAAGGAGATAAATTACCATTAAGTGTATTAACAAAACTGTGTGTAACTGTGTGTTTGTTAAAAAGACATGTCTCTATTCATTGTGTATGCGTGAGTCACGGTGCACGTCCCTCTATTCCACACAGCCTTCTGCCACCACTAGGTTGCACTGCCTGCTTCCTGCCTCTGCTCCTGCCTGACACACTTCTGTTGCCGGTCCAACCAATAGGAGACACACAACACAGACACATGAGAATGTCATCCTATCAAAAAATACTACTCTGCACACATGGCTGTTGTACACAGGAGCTGTGTAGCCCTCACCACTGTACATATGCTGGATATCTGCCTTATATTCACACAATGTACATAATCCTGTTTCTTAGTCACCATGCCATTTAAATGTCCCTAATCCAGATGAAAAAATCTGATGTCTTCATTATTGTTTGCATGTGCATATTTCTAATAATATTCATCCATATTTACATATTATACACATGTTTAACAGAGCTTGTACCTAAACAGATGTTACATATACCTGTAGCCAAGCAAAAGTAAATGGGATTAGTCAAGTAATTAGGAATAAACTTGCATATGCAAGAAAAGTAAATAAATATCTGATACAGTTCAGATGTGCCAGGCATTGGCTTAATCCTTCAGTCAGGAATATTCTTTGGAGAGGTTTGCTTACAGGCTTCTATGTGTCACAAACCTCCATCCTTTTGTGTCTCAGTCAGGGCACTGGGGGAAACATTTTCTGGACATGTAGAAGACTTTGTTTTTTTTAAAAATGTTTTCATCTCAATGTTTGGATCTCAGAGTCTCTGGACAAGGATGGGTGCTGGTTGTAAGCGGTTGTAACCACACTGTTTCTCTGAACTTTAACCAACCACTTAAATTTCTCTCCTTTGGCTGAAAACACAAGTATAATCAATTAGAAGGAAATAAAGAGAGAGATTAGATTATAAGTGGGATGGACAGATGAAGACAGAAAGGGATTTTGGTAGGGTTTTCTCTCAAATGGGTGTCAGTTGTAAAAAAAAAATCTTTAAATTACTCATGGCCTTAAAGATTCAATATCAACAATGAGCCAAATAGGCCAGGAGCATGTCTTGGACGAATACGCTTGATGAGACTGTGGTGGTTTTCTGAACAGACCTTAATCTGACATAAACAGGTGTCAGAAAAACAAACTGGACTCTCCGGAGGCGCTGCAAGGTAGCTGTACAGTATCCTAACATCCTCTTTGTTGCATAATTGTGGCCGTAAGTGCGTGCAGCGTACCAGGAAATGGACCTCGCCGGCGCATCACGGAGGGGAGTGGGAAGATGTGGACGTGAGTGATTATGTAAAAGTGTAGAGCATAATTGGAGATATCCAGATGGCGTGAAAGCTGGCATTTTAAAAAGTGCTCTGCTTCTTATTTGCGTTTGGACGTTGCGCTTCTTGGTGACCTTGTGAACTTGGCTCGAAAATTCTCTGTTCTGGCTTTCCGAACACCCCTCCGCATCCCAGGGCTTATTTGTACAGGCTTACACAAGCAGGAAGTGACATCAACGGGTCCAAACTAAAAATATGTCGCAGGATGAGCTGTCTAGGATGTCCAGGACCGGTGTTATTAAGGAAAAGGATGTCTCGCACCGGCACCACAAAGTGATGCTCTGATGGATGCAGCAGAGCGCCACGCGGGCGAGACAGACAAGACAGACAGACAGACAGACGCGCGCACGAGAGGCTGAGTGAGTCGGCTAAAGCCCACAGTGTGCTTTGATGAAGTCACTTTCATTCATTCAAGTTCAGATGCGGTGCCATGCGTCGTCCCTGTCTGAGCCAGTGACGCAGCGCGTAGCAGAGACGATCCAGACCAAGTGCGCGAACTGCGGAGTTCAGTGCGCGCGGGGCTGAAGTGCGCAGGGTGCGACAGAGCAAAACACACAACCGTCTTACATGGCAAGTGCATGAGGAAGGGAAATAGTGAATTCCGGCAGGTTTAGCCAGTTGTTTTTCCAATTTTAAAAAGAAACGGATGGAGTGTTTACAGATTGATATACTATAAAACAGTATTTCCTGTTAGGTTGGACAAGTTGGAGCTTTACCGTGGAGCTGTTTAGCCGCCCCCTTAGCTCATGAATGACATCTATTTTTATACACCCTGTGCTTATGCGTGCTGTCCTCACCGGGGAGGCTCTGCCAGACTCTGAGTGAGCGCACAGCGGTCACGTGGTGTCTGCTATTATCCACAGTCACATCAAGAACGGCTTAGGCTGCATCACACAGTGATATATATA